>CM038626.1:11737434-11897434 GCA_021554675.1 Leuciscus idus
TATTTGAAAACCAAAAATACACTTGGTTTACACTTTTCTTTGAAGGTGTCTTTGTGAAACTGTAATTATGTATTTAAGTACTGAGTAATATGAAGAAACTACATGTACTCACTATAGGGTTAGGATTAATTGCGTGTAATTGTGCATAAGTTCTGAAGGTACTCGCCTCCGTAAGGGATCAAGCAGACGTTGTGTTTACAGGCCAGATCCACGATCTTCTCCACATCACTGTGACAGCCTGACGAAACCAAACACACTTATGACACACACACACACCACCTTCATATCAGTCATAACACACAACCCTTACGCGTAAAGTACCGTTCAAAGGTTCGGGGTCGGAAAGATTTTAAAAAATACGTTTTTTTAAAAAGTCTCTTCTCTTAATTTTTCAGAAAATCATGATACAATTTTTTTTTCAGGATTATTTGATGAATAGAAAGTTCAAAAGAATGTTAAATATAAATCTTTTGTGACATTCTAAATGTCTTCATATTAGGGCTGAGAAATGATTAATCACATCCAAAATAAAAGTTTGTGTTTACATAATATGTGTGTGTACTATGTATACATTATTTTGTGTATATAAATACACACACATGCATGTATATATTTATTATTTTTTATTATTTATATATTCAATATTTATATATAATATAAATATATATACAGGCAAATATTTCATAAATGTATACATGCATGTGTGATTATATCCCGTGGGATCTGATTGGATGGTGGACACAGGTCATTTCAGAGGCAGAGAAGAAGTGACTTTTCTTCAAGATTATGAAAAGGAGGATTTTCTGAAGGAGACTGCGAGGGTGACGGGACAGCGTGATGATGGGACGGGTGAATTCTCCGAGAGGGAGGACATGATTTGCTGGCCGCTTGGGTTTTCTCCTAATCAAAGCTGGGCCGTTAATCAGAGCGGCTGAATGGGTGCTGTCAGGAATCCACCAATCAGAGAGCAGCCAGAGTCTCACTGGATGGAGAACGCCCCTTTCCCTCTAATGAAAGCAGCTTCTCATGAATATTAATGAGCAAACTGAGGCCGTCACTCACTGGGCCAAACCACCATGTCGGGCACGCGTCCGATCCTCCCCTCGCGCAGGGCAAAGATCTCGTGCAGGCAGTGACCTGAGGAGGAGAAGAAACACTGTCAGAAACACATGAACATGAACGAACGAGGCTCACCCAATATAAACATCCAGTAACTGAACTGAAATAAACTCAATCTGAATCTTTCTTGTGATATGAACACATGACTTATATATAGGTGGGATATAGTAATGCTCTAACCTCTCAATAAATACACTAGTTTGGAGCAAGTATGATTATTTTAAGAAATCACTGCTTTTATTGAGCAAGGATTTATAACAGTGATCAAATCTTACATTAAAACATTTATAATGTTGCTAAAGACAAACAAATCATGTTTTCCACACAAATATGAAGCAGCACGACTGTTTTCAACACTGATAATACTCATAAATGTTTCTTGAGCATCAAATCATATGAGACTGATTTCTGAAGGATCATGTGACACTGAAGATTGGAGTAATGATGCTGAAAATTCAGCTTTGATCACAGGAATAAATTACATTCACATAGAAAACAGATATTCTGAATGGTTATAATATTTCACTGTATTTTTGATCAAATAAACATAGTTTTAGACTTCTGTACAATGATTAATATATTAAATGATAAAATATTATAGTGTTTTGATTAAATTTAAATAAAAATAAAAAACATTCTTCTAATTTATTTTTATGTATTTTAGCTTCAGCAATTCTATCACAATCTAACAGACTCCCTTTTAGGAAATGTTGTGATAAAAAAAAATAAAAAAAAATAATTTATCTCACCCCTAAATCAAAAGAAAACCAAAACGTATTATAGTTTGCATAAATAAAACCTATTTTAGGACCATTATAATTTTTAGCATCATCACATTTTAATAAGAATCTGTATGAATTTTTTTTACCACAGTGAAATATGAGGGAATGCTTGACAAAATTCTTATGCATGCTTGGAAAATTGCTAAAACTTCTTTCTATCAAACACAAAGTTGTTTACCATGCGCTCGGAAAACCCGGTCCTCCGGGTCATGTGACGCGGACACACCCGCCGCTTTCAGATCCTCCACGAAGGGCTCGTTCAGGTTAGGAGGAGCGACTGCACTTAAATTCAGAGTGGTCTAGAGGAACACACACACATATCATATTACACACACAATCACACAACACAAGAGTCAGACACACAGCTGTCTGAAACACACCGCACTTACTGTGGCAGGAGATTTATGCTGTAAACTGGCTCCAAACGTGCCCTCAAACCAGTCCTTCAGACTCGGCAGGATCAGCCCACTCAACCGATACCTGAAACCAGCAAACACACTTCACGAGTCCGTCGCCTGCAAACTGACTCTGCACCGTTCCCTAAATCTGCATTTCCCATGCAAGTCTATCCAAAACATGTAACAAGAGGGTAAATACTGACTAGTTCATGTTTGACACTTGAATAAAAATCCAGTTATTTTCTTCTATTTGGATTTTTTTCTTTTATGATTTTAGTTCTTAATTAAATTCAATTGTAAACCATTATTAACGCTCTCTCTAAGCTTATGCTGTCAGATGTGTCCTTGTGTTCAGTTTTCCAGCCACTAGATGGCGAGAGCACATCACACTCAACTAGGAAAAACTGGAGAGATGAAGCTCCAACCGAATGTAAATGTTATATATTTATTACCCAAGTAAAACAATATTATAACAATATTGTATAAAACAAAACAAAAATTGTAAAGTTTCCCACAAAAATATTAAACAATGATAACCACTAAGTACCAATAATAATTGAGCACCAAATCATCATATTTGAATGATTTGTGAATGATCATGTGACACTGAAGACTGGAGTAATGATGAAAAACACCTTCTGGAAATGATTCTGAAGATTTTCTTTGCATGTGCCATTTGATGTGCAAGACCGTTTCAATCTATAGACATGTTCTGTGAACGACATTTCTGTGTGAAGGAGGCATATGGCAGTGAGAGCACATCATCTGTGTGTGTGTGTGTGTGTGTGTGTGTGTGTGTGTGTGTGTGTGTGTGTGTGTGTGTGTGTGTGTGTGTGTGTGTGTGTGTGTGTGCGTGTGTGTGCGTGTGTGTGCGTGTGATGAAGCAGCGCCACTCTGTCTGTACGATTACACAGTGTGTGTGTGTGTGTGTGTGTGTGTGTGTGTGTGTGTGTGTGTGTGTGTGTGTGTGTGTCCTTGAGACTGTGGTAAACATCTCTGTTCAGACCCGTCTCATGAAAGCCACAACACTGCGTGAAACTCAAGTGCACTATAGCAATGTTTGGAAAGAACAATGACACGTTTCAAAACACAACAATGCAACAAAATCCACATCGCATAGCTAGACATATCACGTGCACATGTCACAATACAGAAAATAATAGTTGAAAAAAGCACTATACAAATAAATGTGAATTGAACTGGTCTACTCTGCTCTGATTGGTCAGATGACCCAGTCTGTTTTGATTGGTTGACCGCTTGCGGCGCTTGTTGGAAACAAAATGCACTTGATATGCAGAGATACGAACAGTAACAGTGGGGTCGGTTTGACTGTATCAATCTCATCAAACTTTAAACTGAATTAACAAATTTAAATACATTAACAATTAACGTACTGACTATATGCTCTTGTATTCCTCAGCAAAAAGAAAGTCATACAGACATCAAGGTGAGTAAAGGATGACAGAACTGTCTATTTCTGGGATTGTAGTGCACTCAGCTCTGCTTAACACATTTATATCATGTTGAAATCCACTCTGAACAATTCTGCATGTTTTCCCCAGAAGAGATGAACAGATGAAGGAAATATCTGAGTCTAATGGGTATGTGTTTGGTGCATCGTACTCACCGTTTGCCTGTGAACTCTGCTTGACCCTTTTTATTAAACAGGAACCTGGAGTCACTGTAACCCCAGCCATTCCACTTCATGACCTCCTGCCTGAAAGAAACAGAGGCCACGAGTTTACACGCTGTTTAACAATGTCAACGTATATTCAATGACAGGCAACCTTTGTCTTGCACATCTGCAAATATAATATTAAATTACAGTGACCATTATAGTGACCTGCAGAGATTAACCACTTCTGTCTTTATAGTATGATAATGAGAGAGCTCATGAACAAATGATAGTGTTACTATGAAAGTCCTGAAGGTCACAGCATTCACTTCTGCTCAGAGTGAAGAGAGCTTCGGATAAGAAACACTTTAAATAAGAGTCAACAGAAGTTAAAGTATATTTCCTGCTGTCTTTATCTAGTCACTGCATGAAAGGATGGCAAAAAACAGCACTATTTTAAGTGCACTAAAAAAAAATCTGCTGTTTGGCAAGATTAAATGTATTAGTTTATTAGCCATAAACTTCTGTTAAAAAAAAAAAAAAAAAAAAAATTATATATATATATATATATATATATATATATATATATATATATATATATATATATATATATATATATATATATATATATATGTATGTATGTATGTGACTTTTTTTACAAACGTTTAAGAACATATCTGCATTTTTACATGCCTGTATGGTCAGAATTTATTCTACAATATTTCTAAATAATAATAAATTGTTAATGTTGAGTGTAAAATTGTAATTTAACAAAAGTTTAGCAAAATATTGCAATGATTTTCTTTATTAAATTATGTCTAAATGTTTTCTCACTCATCGTATGTGTGTTTTTACAATGCAGCACAAGGAGGCTTCCAATTGAATTTACAAATAAGTAAACAGTTAGTAATAAAATAACAAAAATAAACAAGTTACAAATGATAGCAGAAGTAAATACAACAGAATAAAGAGACAAATTAAATAAACAACATTGCTTTAAAGGTGCTCTAAGCGATGTCATGCGTTTTTTAGGCCGAAACATTTGTCACATACAACAAACATCTCCTCACTATCCGCTAGCTGCCTGTCCCCTGAACACACTGTAAAAAAAAAAAAAAAGCAGTCTCTGTAGACAGCCCAGCCTCCACAAACGGCAACAAAAACAAACTGGCCCAGCCTGGGCCACGAAGCATAACAAACAGTGTTCCAGCCAATAATAATAATAATAATAATAATAATAATTTTCATATGGCCGACACACGACCAAAAAGATGACGTTCCGATGAACAAATAGCAAAGAAGAGGGAAAAAGTAGAAGGAACGTGGGAAGTCCCGAATTTACATTGGAAAAGCCTTCGAAAGGTGGCGAGAACTCCGCCGGCAGAAGGGCTTCCAAACTGACATTCAGGAGGCTCTGTTTTAGCTGAACAGGCAGGTAAATCCAGTCTGCCGTTCATGACTGTTTCAGGAAGCATGGAAGGGAGGGGGGTGGGGGAGGGGGAGGGATGAGGAGGGGGGAGGGTCGAGCTAGCCTCCGTTTTGTTTGACAATACTTTGAACGTCAACAAGAAGTGACGTCATCCAGCATCGCTTAGAGCACCTTTAAGTTTTTCAGGTGGGTCAAACAGTATCAGGTAAGAAATAAAGAAACTGAACAAAGTAATCAAATGTAAAATAACACCATATAGTCTTAATTGTATAAATTAAATACAGATGAATGCTTACAATTAAAGTTAAAAAAGATTGATTTGACAAAAGTGATTTTCTCTTTGTCTTTTGTTGTTTGATTAACATTAATGACACAGACGACAGCAGGTTTATGAGGGATGTTGTCGCTTTAAGAGTGAATGCACAGATCCAATATACTGATACACATGTATCTGCTTTCCCAACTCGCTTAAGACATAGACATAACCACTGTGTTTAGGTGAATACTCTCCAAGAGGGGAATTTAGACATCATTTTGTGTGTATCTGGCCAGTTAAGCTAAAAAAAACTAAATTTGGCACTCGTGATGTGTTTGAGGGGAGGCTTTATGTGTGCGCACTTTGAGTACATTATGGTTTGAAACATCGCCCCACGTCACATTCTCCTTAAGTTAAGAAACCTCTTAGTTATAGTTGTGAGGATATCATCACTAAGGGTTTTCTTGCAACAGGCTCCATGTGTCTAGGTAAGGCTCAGGTCCTAAAGACCAATCACTCAGAAATATAACCGCACGTCTTTTCTCGAACCATAAGCATGATCAATAGTAATTGTAAAGATTGCACAGCACTAACTAAAGCACACGTTCCTTCCTCCAGGATTGCGCACAGCTGTGATCTCTAGAGCGGTGAGCCTGCTGCGAGACTCACACTAAACACACGCTGTTCGTGCGCACATGAGTGGCTGATCAGAGGAGGGAACCTTCTGGATCTTCTGACAAACAGCCCCTCAAACTCTCAATACAGACACTGAACACTTCTCTACAGCAAAGCAGACAAAAATGTGACCACTCCAGACAGACCTGACAAGAAGACGGAAACAGAAAGACGTTCTCTGAATAAGTTGAAGTAGAATCGTTTCACTGGAATACCATGGGGGAAACTGCCATATATACCGCCATACAGATCATTTGTTGTCATCTCATAATTTTTGGATAATTTGGGTAATTTTGTTGCAATAACTTACGTTCAGCAGATTTTATTTGAATAATTTAACTACACTTACAAAAAAAGACAAGTAAACAGTCAGTCGTAAAATAAGAACAAATAAACAAATTGCAAACGATAGCACAAATAAATGCAATGGAATAAAGAGACAAATGAAATTTTTTTCAGGTGGGTCTAACGGTAGAATTCAGGTAGAAAATTTTACAGAAAGGAAAGCAGTCAAATGTAAAATAACACTGGATAATCTTCACTGTAAAAATTAAATACAATTAGAGTAACAGCAGCAGGTTTATGAGGCTGCTGTCACTTTAAGAGCTTAAGCACGGATCTAATATACTGATACACAACATGCTTTTCCTCTCAATTATTTATGTTCCAAAACTGACTGTATTTACCAGAATACAAGACGGCATTTCGACATAATTTTGTGTGTATTCGACAGTTTAAGTGCAATTAGCCATGAATAAAAGTCAATTTGGTCGTCGCGAGCTGTTTGAGAGGCGGCTTTATGCGCTTATAGTGCGTGCACTTTTGTTGTGAGCGCGAAACTTGCGATAATGACTAAAATGATGTGTGATACAGGTACTATTCAACTTGTGCAAAGAGTGACAGGAGGAGGGTGTGTGTCAATTCACCATCAGAGAGAAGAAAGAGAGTGAGAACGCAGAGCTGGTATCGGTGTACTGCTGAAAAAGAGTATTGGAACCGTTTCAGATATTTCAGTAGAGATACATATCGAAATTTTGTGTCAACACTAGCGGAGTCTAATAATAGACACTAACAAACCCTAAATATACCCTCAATGACCCACAAAAACATTCAGCCTTTGTATTTTCACTCCTGCAGACATAGTTATACTGTGTGTGACAAGTGGAAGGAACCCGTCTCATTTTATAAATTACACAGGAAAAATTATTTTAGGGATTTTTCAGGCATATTGAAATTGAACTAAAAGACAAGCTGGATTGATTCATTATAATGCACTAGACAAAAGCTCTCAAACAAAGCAACTTTCTTTGAATATGACAAACTTGGCTTGAATGAACCTTGGCTAATTCTACTGCAGAAGTTAGCCTGTCAGCAAATGGGACCAAAAATTTAAAAAACCAAAGAAACTATGTGATCTTTCTTGATGAAGGTTACATTTGAGTAACTGTTCATCTGGCACACACTACCAAGAGGAAATACTGTAAAACCCTACAGTACAATGCCTGGCATGATAAGATAAAAGAATGCTGAAAAGCAAAGCTTTTGACCACTGGCAACAATCTCTACATCTACTATTTCTCTTTGACAACAAACATTCAAACACATCCAGAAATTCCAGCAGTATCTTATCAAGGAACTGCACTGGGTATACAGAGCTTTGGGATAAAAGTGAGGCCTATTGTTCCTAAGTGTTTCTTTCCACACGTCTGGGAATGTCGCACATATGTTGACCAGGAGAAGTGAAGTTAGGGTCTGTCCCAATACACACACTTGCAGTCTAGGCCTCTTGAGAGTGTGTGTGTGTGTGTGTGTGTGTGTGTGTGTGTGTGTGTGTGTGTGTGTGTGTGTGTGTGTGTGTGTGTGTACGCAACGTGTGCAAGACTGACCCAGGTCTGAAAGATGCCAAAGCTCAAAACACACTAAATCCATCTCTAATACCACTTCAGAGAGTTTCCATTACCCTTCGAATTACACAAATTGAAACTGAAAATTGAAAATACACATTGAAAATGGAAACACGTCAATTTCGCAAAAACTCCCATGTATCACAAACAAGTTTTTACGCTCGCATGAGGTGGTTTTCAGGCCTTCAATCCTTCAATTAAAAATAATGTCTAGTGCGGTGGCTGGGATATATGTAAACCTACCAACAACATTTGCCATGATTTTTGGATTGACTTATCACGAGAGGAAAATAAATGACGTTTTAGGTGCATAAAATGGTTAATGGAAACACCATAATTTCGTAATCGACATTTAGAAAATATCACAAAAGTTTTGCACAAATCTGTAAAGGAAATGTGGCTACTGATATTTGAGGGCTAAAGGCCCCGATATATAGCCTGACAAGTCAGACCCACATCAGGATGTTGGGTCTGGGAACACACCATTGTCAGGGCTCAATCCGAGGGGCGGGATAAACGGCTGTCTTTCAAATTCCCTCTGCATGCAACCAACCAGAGCGTTCTCCCACCAGCGGAGCTAGTTGATAGATTAAACTTTTGCCGTATCCGGTCGGCAAAACTCCGAACACATCTTCCTTTTTTAAGACTTCAGTGCCGTTCTTTGTTCTTTTCTCAAAGAAAAGCTTAACTCCAAGTCTTCCAGAGTCGCGGCCAAAGCCGATTCGAGAGACCGCTGTTCGCCAGCAGCAGCAGCCATCTTTGTTTTCAAGTAGCAGGGAACCGTTAGCCTGGAAATCCAGACCTAAATCTGAAAGATTAATGGTCTGGCGTCGACTAATAAAAATCGGCCAGCTCGAGGGGCGGCACCAAGCATGCATTTGAAAATCTCACTGCACGCAACTGGATAACACTACGACCAATCACAACAATAAACCCCATACGCTTAGCTACCAGTGGAGCTACGGTAGATTAGACTCTTACCGTATCCGGTCGGCAAAACAGCAAAAACGTCCTTCTTGCAAAGGAACGATTCAAGCGCCATCTTCTGTTCCTGTTTTAGATAAAAAGCCAAGTCTAACTCATTCATTGTAGCGGCCTAAGCCGTTTCAAACAACTGGTGTTCATCCACAGCCATCTTGCAATGTTTACTAATGACTTCGTCTTCGACGTCACAGCGCTGTCGTCATCTGTTTAGCCTATATCAGATAACCCGATGTGATTGGTGCAGCTCAGATCGAGGGGCATATTTAATGAGCATCATTACTCGACACCAGAGTAACTCGCTGAGTAAATTCAACTTGTGCTCTCGAGAGAACTCTGGATTACCAGGGTAGGGAACTGTCGCAACTGTGCCTTCATTATGTTAAGCCCGCCCACTGACTCTATAGACGATGTGATTGGCCTGACTAGAGTTTGGTTTTTACAGCTCGCAAGCCAACGGAGAGTTGCTAGATGACACTGGCTACAAAATAAAATTTGCTGCTGCTAGGGTGTGTCTAGATTTCTAGGCTACCCGATATACAGAGTTCCACACAAACTCTGGTGCGGTTCGACTGAAATATGAACACAACACGGACCAAAGAAAAAACAAAAAACAAAAAAAACAGGACGCGATGTCATAAGATGCGACTCTTAAAAGGACAGAATGCTTAAGCATACCCGGTTCACACCAAGAAACCAAAATTTGAAGTTTATTTTAAAGTGCAAGTACTGTAAATGAAGCACTGTAAAAACAACATGCTGTAAGTGTGTCCCATTGAGTAATCAAAAGTTCGACACACACACTTGTGTTCCTTCATGCCCACTTTAACACTTGGGCAAAATACAGGAAACAGGTCATGTAGGCAGAGAAGTGTTCCAGCGCAAAGGCCACAACTGTGGTTCATACTGAGAAGTTCAGTCTTGTACAGTTCTGTACTAGAAGTGGCCAAACTGCCTGAGAAAACAGCATGACACTGACAGCACGGCCAAAAACAATCTACATACTAAAATCTTTCAGCTGTGTCTCAGTAGGTCAAAGGTTTCTTCACCTCGTGTCCCGCACTAGATGGCAGCAAAGTCCCGTTAGCGAACACAAAGTCAGGCCACCCCGGCCCTCATCCAATCACAGCACAGCTTTGCCATGATAACTTTTGACAGACAAAATTCAACTCGTGGGGAGATCACCTCATATTTACATTCACAAGGACCAATGATCTATCCACTAACTTACAAGAGGAAAGTGATAACGGCTGACATGGATATAACAACCTTTGAAAAAGAAAAGCAAAAAATCAAATCACAACAGCAGTGCTCTAGAAAGATAATTAGTCTATATAATGAGTCCATACAATGCCATAAAGAGCTTCAGGCCAGAGCTGTTGAGAGGCAGAACATACAGAAATAACCAACGCCCTTTTTGTTTACAGAAGCATCATTATCACTTGCAATGAAAGCACATGCCTGAACACTCAGGAAACAAGGAGATATCAATCTTTACAGACTCAAGGTCTCACAAACCTAGACCTTCAGCACACAGCGACCTCCAGAATAAAGGAAAAACTTAAAGAGCACTATATAATAGCTTTCATTAACGGGATAGTTGAACACAAAAGAAGACATTTTAAAGAATGTTGGTAACCAGAGAGTTGACGGCATGCATTGAGTAACATAGTAGGAAAAATGGGTGCCGTCAACTGTTTTGTAACCGACATTCTTCAAAATATCTTCTTTTGTGTTCAACAGAAGGAAGAATCTCTTACAGGTTTGGAACAACATGAGGGCAAGTAAATGATGACAGAATTTTCATTTTTGGGTGAACTATCCCTTTAAGCACATACATTTTAAACAGAGGACTTAAATCATTTAAGAGTTGGAAATCAGTTAGAAAGATCACCATATTCTCCACAGATCCTCTGAACACTCAGGGACCCTTGAACAACTCAGAAGCTATAAAGAGAGACCAATATCTTCATTAAAGATAGAGTTCACAAATCTGTAAAACCTTCATCTTACACCCTCATGTTGCACAACTTTTTTTTTTTTTACTATACAGAAGATCACAAGCAATGAAAGTGGCTGTCAAGCCCCCAAAAAAGCACCATATGGCTCGGTCCAAATGACTCGTGCAACATATTACAATTATCTAATATCTTTGCGTGAGGAACAGACCCAAATTTAACTGCAAATGCCCTGGTTCTTAAATCTCGTTTCCTTGAGGCTGAGTAGATGACGACAGGAATCATTTTTAGGTGACCTATAGCTTTAAGGGCTGAAGCGAGTTTATAATGGAGGAACCAGCAGTCCTGTGACAGCCAACGGTTTGCTCGCTGCGCGTGTAACCCCAATGATATGTGCAATGACCACAATGATTATGAAAACAAAAAAGAAAGAAAACTGAACATGTCCAGGTCTCGCGCGCCGCCGCACCCTCCTCCTCCTCCGGGATATGAATGGACACTTTGTTTCACTCCAGCTTTCACACACTGATACTATACAACGCCCGCTGCTGGATCCCTTCACGCGACTGCTCTTTCTTTACATGCAGCGTTTATTTGTGTGTGTGAACGGTGTGTGTGTGAGGAGCTGGAGCCCACCGCACACATATACTGTACCTCCTCTTCGGCACCGGTGTCAGGCTGCTCGGGTCGGATCGCGACGCCTCGGCTTTGCACTCCTGCGCCGCGACGCTCGTGTTTCCATCTTCTGTGTGTTTCTGCAGATGTCCTGCGATGATTCGGAGTCTCTGCTGTGCGTTGCTGCTGTTTGACGCCATGCTGCTTCCGCGTTTGCTGTCAGAGGTCAGCGCGCGGCTGATGATGGAGAGATGAGGTGGAGATTACTCACTCACGCGTCCCGTCATGCACCGCGCTCCGCCTCCCTCCGAGCAGATCTTCCCTACACTATACTTAAAGGGAACCTGTTACGCAAAATTATGTTTGAACATCAATGTGTGTCGACTCGGCAGTGTGTGTGTGTGTGTACACAACCACACTATAATGGTGAAAATCCACCCACTGCTTTTTAATCCCCATAATAAATCATAAACAGTTTTAAAATAAGCCTCAAGTTGTTATGCAATGTGACGTCACATTGGGACATTTCATTTAATATTCAACAATATTATTGATCTGCCTGCATTAACACCATTATATGAGAACTGTTCTGAGCTGGACAATGACATCATGATTTTCTCCAGAGTAGCATATATATATATATATATATGAACTAAATTAATAACTTTTTTACAACAAAAATGAAACATCACTCAGCTTACTTAAGCTGGACTGTTACACTATTTTCTTCTGGAATCAAACTTGGTTGCATTATTTTCCAGTTATCTCTGTAAAGCTGCTTTGAAACAATCTGTATTGTAAAAAGCGCTTTAAAAATAAAGGTGACTTGACATTAGAACAGCTAGGCCCCGCCCACAACTGCTGACAGTCTCTGCCCTATTAGCTTAGCTCCTCCCCTCAGTGAGCTGCACACAGTCCGCCATGTTTATCTCCTCGCCAGAGCATTTAAGGGAAAACTCCGGGCAATTTTTAAGTTAATCTTGATCGTTATACCTTTGTGAGTACTGTCTATAGAAAAAAAAAAATTAACCGCTTTTCAACACGGAGCTGCTACAGCTAATGCCCAGAGCTCCCACTCAGCTAAAACGGCAGTTATGGGGGCATATACATAAAGAGTGTCTTTGTGCGTCTTAACAGACACAAAATGCAATTAAAATGTCTGTCCAACATGAAGTTCTCCGAGTTCTCCTTTAACAGCTGCATTCAAGTAAGAACTGTATTCTTATTAAAGCTATTAAAGTTATTCAGTCAAGAGCAGTGAGTGTTTATCTGTTTTTCTTTGTTGTTTGATTCATATTTACAGTATATATAGCAGTAGGTACAGTATATTACGCTGCTGTCACGTTAATACACAGATCTAATATACACATGTGATTTCTTTACTTGCTGTTTTACATTCACAGACATAACTGACTATGAACTTTATGTGTTTTTGACAGTTTAAGCGCAATAAGACATGAAGGAGAACTTAGTTTTATACTCACGGGACGTGTTGTCTGACAGGCTGTTTCTGTGCGCGTGATTCGGATGTGTGCGCTCAGAAAACCATATATCAGAAGTTTAGGCTGATATGACTTTAAAACGCATGCAGATATTAAACTTTCATGATGATGAAGAACTGCAATGTCACGTGAGTGTGATTGATAGAGATGATAATCAAAACCAAACTGATGTTTTAGTTTTATCAGAGTATCCAAGGCACGAGCTGTACAGGCTCCGCCCTCTTCTGGAAATCTGGGCGGGGAGAAGCAGCAGCTCATTTGCATTTAAAGATACATGCATGAAAACAGCAAGTTTTTGCTTCAACTCAAAAATGGGCATTTACAACATGGTTTAATGAATTATCTGTGGGGTTTTTTGAGCTGAAACTTCACAGACACATTCTGGGGACACCGGAGACTTATATTACATCTTGTAAAAAGGGGCATAATAGGTCCCCTTTAAATCATGGAAAGTTTATTTATTAAATATCACTTTTTCAATGTCTTATCTCTTAGAATATTTTTTTCTCTCAAAAACCTACATTTGGCAGCATTTAAGTTTAAATCTTTGAACTGTGAATCTATTTTTTTGTTGTTTTCATACAGTTTTTTCTCAGAGCTGCCAACTCTCACGCATTCGCCGTGAGAGTCACGCAATAACGCCACACATCCATTTCCTCACGCACAGAAAAATCGGGAAGCAAAGAGGACACGGAGACCGACAGACTAGACAGAGCAGGTTACTTATGATATAAAAAAAATCTCAGCTCTCAGATTCTGTCAATGTTATTACGAAATTCAAACAATAAATACCGTTTTGGCGCTTGTAAATGTGATGTGACAGATCACTAGCGGCACGTGTACCGATCATCTCTAGCTAATAGTAAATAAATACGAATGAACAATGTTGAAAGAAACAGTACAACTTACCGAAATGTATATTCATCATACATAATATCGATCAATCGGTGTTTTTCAACCGCGGAAAGGGTCAATAAAACAGCTGGAGAACAACTAGATGTACCGCATTGCGGTACAAAATATGACCGCCGCTCAGGCCTGCACTGGCTTTCCACAAAAATAAATGACGTGGAGTAATTTGGCTGTATTGCGTGTTTATGTATATACCTAAAAAAAGTAATAGTATGTGCATGTCTGTCTGTGTGTGTGTGTGTGTGTGTGTGTGTGTGTGTGTATGTGTGTGTGTTTGTGTATGTGTGTGTCTGTGTGTGTGTGTGTGTGTCTGTGCGTGTATGTATGTGTGCGTACATGTGTGCGCGTGTGTGTTTGTGTGTGTGTGTCTGTGCATGTGGATTTGTATGTGTGTGTATGGGTGTGTGTCTGTGCGTGTGGATGTCAGTGTGTGTGCATGCTTGCGTTTGTTTGTATTCCTGCATGTGTGTGTGTGACAGTATCATCCTAAACCAGCAACCCTTCGCTCAACAGCACCATCTACAGGCCGATGAGTGTACAGTCACTAAATGTGCACATAAATGAATTTATTTTATACCCCCCCATGGATGAAATTCTACAAAACTTAGCAGAGGATACCCCCAGAGGTTGTCAAGTTAATCATACACATGAAATATGGTGCAGTTCTGAACATCTCCACTGAAGATAGGGGCGATTAAAGCAGAATAATATTGCATTTTCATTTTTTATGGGAGGGGCGCAAATCACAAATGAGTGATTATGGGCTAGGTTGATGTGGGCCCTTAAGAGCAACATACCATAAAAATTTCTTCATCCTCGGTGCCACGGTTCAGGTAGTTATTTAGGAAAAACTGCATTTTTTGGGGTTTGGGGGGGCCCAGCGCGGGGGGGAGTGGCCCCCGGGGACCAAACGAAATTTATCCGTAGAAGTCTAGTGGGGCTACATGCCCACCAAATTTCATGTTCCCCGGTGTTTCGGTGTCCCTGGTATCGTTGACGAAAAATTTACGGGGGCCCCAGCGCAGGGGGGGGAAGTGGCCCCCGGGGACCAAACGAAATTTTTCCGTAAAAGTCTAGTAGACGAACATACCATAAAAATTTCTTCATCCTCGGTGCCACGGTTCAGGTAGTTATTTAGGAAAAACTGCATTTTTTTGGGTTAAGGGGGGCCCAGCGCGGGGGGGGGGAGTGGCCCCCGGGGACCAAACGAAATTTTTCCGTAGAAGTCTAGTGGGGCTACATGCCCACCAAATTTCATGTTCCCCGGTGTTTCGGTGTCCCTGGTATCGTTGACGAAAAATTTACGGGGGCCCCAGCGCGGGGGGGGGGAAGTGGCCCCTGGGGACCAAACGAAATTTTTCCGTAAAAGTCTAGTAGACCAACATACCATAAAAATTTCTTCATCCTCGGTGCCACGGTTCAGGTAGTTATTTAGGAAAAACTGCATTTTTTTGGTTTTGGGGGGGGCCCAGCGCGGGGGGGGAGTGGCCCCCGGGGACCAAACGAAATTTTTCCGTAGAAGTCTAGTGGGGCTACATGCCCACCAAATTTCATGTTCCCCGGTGCTTCGGTGTCCCTGGTATCGTTGACGAAAAATTTACGGGGGCCCCAGCACGGGGGGGGAAGTGGCCCCCGGGGACCAAACGAAATTTTTCCGTAAAAGTCTAGTAGACCAACATACCATAAAAATTTCTTCATCCTCGGTGCCACGGTTCAGGTAGTTATTTAGGAAAAACTGCATTTTTTTGGGTTTGGGGGGGCCCAGCGCGGGGGGGGGAGTGGCCCCCGGGGACCAAACGAAATTTTTCCGTAAAAGTCTAGTAGACGAACATACCATAAAAATTTCTTCATCCTCGGTGCCACGGTTCAGGTAGTTATTTAGGAAAAACTGCATTTTTTTGGGTTAAGGGGGGCCCAGCGCGGGGGGGGGGAGTGGCCCCCGGGGACCAAACGAAATTTTTCCGTAAAAGTCTAGTAGACCAACATACCATAAAAATTTCTTCATCCTCGGTGCCACGGTTCAGGTAGTTATTTAGGAAAAACTGCATTTTTTGGGGTTTGGGGGGGCCCAGCGCGGGGGGGGAGTGGCCCCCGGGGACCAAACGAAATTTTTCCTTAGAAGTCTAGTGGGGCTACATGCCCACCAAATTTCATGTTCCCCGGTGCTTCGGTGTCCCTGGTATCGTTGACGAAAAATTCAGTAAGGTGACGAAAAAAAAAAAAAAAAAAAAACTTTGACAATCCCTATATGACCGCGCTTTCGCTAGCTACGCTAGCGGCGGTCATAATTATGTCACCTCAGGTGGTCTCAAACCGGTTCCACGGAGGGCCTAGTGTATGCAGGTTTTCTCTTTTACCTTGAACCAAACTGATTGAGTAGGTCACTAATTGGTTAAGATCTCCCCTCACCTGGTAGTCTAGGTCTTAATTGGGCACTAATTGAAGGGAAAGACCAAAAACCTGCATACACTAGGCCCTCCGTGGAACCGGTTTGAGAACTAGTTGGCTAGAAAAATAAGCTTGAGAGAGTATTTTGCTAAATATGCTATATTACATATTTATTATATTTTTACTTATATCATTAAATGAAGTTGTTATTATAATAAAAAACACATTATATTTAATTTGAGTTGTTTTTAAGCTTAAATAATACTGCCAGCTGTATGTTTACAGCATTAGGTGAGATTTTTTTTTCTTGAGAAAAATTAACGCCTATCTTGTGTACCTAATATTTATCCAAATGAGTCAATATTAAATCAAATCACAAGAATTGAATCGAATTAAAATCGTGAAATTTGTTTCACGCAATAATAAAAAAAAATTTTTTAAACGTAGCTTACCAGAAATTGTACCATATAAACATTGTAACATGTTAATTGTAACCTAATAAAATTCAGTTTAGTTACTAAAATTTTTTTTACAATCACAATACACTTATTGTGATGCAAGATATATATATATATATATATATATATATATATATATATATAATTTTTTTACATCCCCCCAATCGCCCCACCAGATCTGAACAACATTTCTCTGGTTTTCAACATTGACAATAATCAGAAATATTGATTTATTTGAGGCAAATATTCCTTTCCCAGAAAAGTAGCCGACTTTATATATTTAGTGCCTGCCAGTTTCATATGGTTCTAGTACAAAATTACACTAAACAAGTATTTAACAAAAACAAACCCACTTTGCCACATTTTTTTGTGTTCCATAAAGACTCATGCTTTGAAAATGCAGGTGTAAAAACCCATAAATCATCAAACCATTTCAGCATACTTCACATACTGTACACTCTTGGCTTTAAAGTCCCCCTGTGGTGAAAATCAAAATGTTAATGTTGTTTATGTGTGGAGTTTTTAATATGCTTTAAGACAAACCATGTGTAAATTCATAAGTCGACACCATTGCTGAGTATTTTCTCCTTAAAACTGCAGTGAACCAAAGACAGTCTCAAAAACACGCTTTGAAATCGCTGGTGTTTCTGACATCACAAACTACCTTGTAACCAATCAGATCAACGTGTGATCGTCAACCAGTGGATCTCTGAGCTGAGTGAGTGAGTGGAGGCGGGGCTCATTTGCATATTCATAGAACCACGTATATTAAATGAGGCAAGAGTTATTCAAGCTCTTTTAAGACATGGACATTTTTTTTCAAGGAAAGAAAACGTTTACATGTAATTTTGGATAAAATTATTGACTACAGGGGGACTTTAAATAAAACCTTTACCCCCGGTTTCACAGACAAGGTTTATGCCTAGTCCCAGACTAAAATGCATTAGCATTTGCACTGACAGATCTTAAAATATATCAGTGCCATTGTTTTGTCTCAAGATTCACACCAGTAATCTTTTCTTCCAAGGCATGTTCATAAAAACTACTTAAATTAGATTCATATTTTGTAAATAAAGTGGTAAATTATGTTGTTGTTGTTTTTTTCACAAACAAGCACTTGCGTTGCTTCATAAAACTGAGGTTAAACCACTGGAACCTCATGGATTACTTTAATGATGTCTTTACTGCCTTACTGGGGCTTGAATGCGGTAGTTGCGTAGCTGTCAATGGAGGGACAGAAAGCTCTCGGATTTCATCAAAAAGATCTTCATTTTAGTTTTGAAGATGAGCGGTCTTACGGGTTTGGAAGAACATGAGGGTGAGTAAATGATGACAACATTTTCATTTTTGGAAGAAATATCCCTTTAAACGGACTGATTACGTGACTTTACAGAACATCTGAGTCTAGAGGTGAAGAGATGAAATAAATAGCAGTTCTCCTTACTTGTTGTTCTTTCCTTTTATCAAATACCACATATAGTCATTTTGAATAAATTAATCTCTTAAAGTCCCCCTCAATAATTTTTATACCTTAAAGCTACACTGTGTAATATTTTCCCTCATCTAGCGGTGTAATTGTATGACTACCCAGTGAATATTAGTTTCTGTTCCTTTAAATTTCGAGGGCGTTTTAACTCCTACGGTGGCCGTATAATTCCAAGATTAACATGGCTTCCAGTTCGACTTAGTCCAATTGCATCTTTAAAACTATCACCTGTGATCCGTCGCAGCACAGATTTATGTTACAAGGTAAACAATACTTTTTCACCGTTCTGGCGTTATGCACAACCATGCTATGGTTAGACAAGCAACTATAAAACTTCGAATTTACACAAATAGGCTGGATTACCTGTTGAGAAGAAAGCAGGCAACTTCAGCATCCGTTTTAAAATCTTTGCTCCTCATGAGCTTTACTCCAGTATTGACTTTGGTCTTGCTGATTTGCCTGTCGCGTTGACGTTTTAATTCTCTCTTTCGCTTCCTTGGCGATTCTGCTACATGTCTTCAAAAATAGGCGTGATCCTCCATCAGCAATCTTTCAAATCTGCCGGCAGTCGCGAGTAATCTCCCCCTCGCATTCGTCTCTGTATCACTGAGTGTAAAACGCAAAAGGCGATGCTTGAATTTACAGGTATATCCCTCTTTGGCTAATGTAGTTTCAACATGGCGACCGGCATTCGAACCCCTCACCCGTATGTACTTTCAATGGCAGATTATAAACTTACGAGAATACTTTATTACTTGAAAGAAGTAAATATACATTAATGAGCACATATATTTTTGAAAGAACTAAGTGTTTTTTGCTAAGAATCAACTATAAAAATTACACAGTGTAGCTTTAAAGGGCACCTATTATGACCCTTTTCACAAGATGTAAAATAAGTCTCTGATGTCCCCAGAGTATGTATGTGAAGTTTTAGCTCAAAATACCCTACAGATCATTTTTTACAGCATGTTTAATTTGTAATTTTTTGGGGCTCAGAAAAACACGCCGTTTTAGTGTGTATCCCTTTAAATGCAAATGAACTGCTGCTGCCGGCCCAAAAGGCGGAGCCTCACGAGCTCGCGCTCAGAGCCAGGACAATCTCATCTGATAATATCAAAACAGAAACTCTCAGTTGCGGTGTTCATTTCGACTCGGAGTCGGACAATAATGCCCACAGAGCCAGAGAATATATGCTGTATGGAGATAGAACAGGTATAGTTTAGCTTAATTATGGTTATAATAACTTATTTGTCATCTGCTTTTATCCACTATTAATACAAGCCTGCTGTAGCAGACCTCGTCCGAATGATGACCAAAATATAGTTCAGTGAAGTTTATTGTACATCACACAAAAGATTAAGCGTTAGTTTTAATCCAGAAAATCACTGTAAGAGCAGCTAAATAAACACAGTATAAGATGTGAGCATTTAAAGGGTTAGTTCACCCAAAAATGAAAATTCTGTCAGTAATTACTCACCCTCAT
Organism: Leuciscus idus; assembly: GCA_021554675.1. Taxonomy (NCBI): domain Eukaryota; kingdom Metazoa; phylum Chordata; class Actinopteri; order Cypriniformes; family Leuciscidae; genus Leuciscus; species Leuciscus idus. The sequence continues at coordinate 11,757,396 of CM038626.1, forward strand.
GTTGTTCCAACCCCGTAAGACCTTCGTTCATCTTCGGAACACAAATTAAGATATTTTTGATTAAATCTGAGAGCTGATCACTCCTCCATAGGCTTTTAAGTGATTGAAACTTGCTGGCCCAGAAAAGTTATTAAAGAGATCGTTAATATAGTCCAAGTAGACTCCAGTGGCTCAATCTTAAGTTTATAAAGCGACGAGAATACTTTTTGTGCGCAAAAACAAACAAAAATAACGACTTTATTCCACTATTAATTTCCTTCTCTCTGGGCCTCGAGTTAGTTTACGTAGTGTTTTTGCGCTGCGCGTCTGTGTTACACGTCACACGTAGGCTCACTATTGGTCGACGCTTGTCATGTGTGTGATGCGTGTGACGTACAACACAGACGCGCTACGCTTAAACACTACGAGGCCCAGAGAGAAGGAAATGAATAGTGGAATAAAGTCGTTATTTTTGTTTGTTTTTTGCGCACAAAAAGTATTCTCGTCGCTTTATAAACTTAAGATTGAGCCACTGTAGTCACTTGGACTATATTAACGATCTCTTTAATAACTTTTCTGGGCCAGCAAGTTTCAATCACTTAGAAGCCTATGGAGGAGTGATCAGCTCTCAGATTTAATCAAAAATATCTTAATTTGTGTTCTGAAGATGAACGAAGGTCTTACGGGGTTGGAACAACATGAGGGTGAGTAATTACTGACAGAATTTTCATTTTTGGGTGAACTAACCCTTTAAGTCTTATCCAAAACTCTCTCTCTCCCTTTCATTAGCATGGAACATACACAGTGAAGTACACAAAACACTCGTTACAACTAACAGCAAACAAATATATACACACCTTTTCAGTCTGTGCTAAATAAACTGGTACACTGTAAATCCGTAAAACTATTCGATGAGCTGTCATAAAGTGCGCGCTCTCACTTTCATTTCTGCCGTGGTCAGTAACGTTAGTCCTGTCGCTCCGGAGAGTTATCTGGATCACGAACAGTTGGTACAGATCCATCCTCGAGTAACAACGAGAGTAAATGAAGACTGATATGTTAATTCTGACATCCAACAACAAAACACCTCAATCGCTTAGGAGACATTCTTGTCTACAGCTGCTCAAGCGTCGAAACAATGGAGGACTGTGTCCAGCTCACTCAGGGCGGGTCTAGGCTCAAACTGAAGTGTCACTCAACAGTCGTGGGAGGGGCCTGCACAATTCTACGTCACATTGCATAGAATCTTAGAACAGCTCATTCTGAGACAGTGCTTATGATTTATTGGGATTGTAAAAAAAAAACACTGGGTGGATTTTTATCATTCTAGGGTGGTTTTGCTCACACACTGCCAACACACATTTATGTTCAAACACCATGTAAAAGGGAATTTTGCATAATAGGTGCCCTTTAAAAACTCATCTTTGATCACCAAAACGACATATGTAAAGTTTTTTGTGTGTGTGTGTGTGTGTGTGTGTGAGAAAATGTCTTCATGCCTTAAAATTGATTATAATGCTACACCCTTGCTTCCTGTAGTAACCACGGTGCTATGAATATGCTAATTAGCCCCGCCTCCACTCACACCTGCTCACAGATCCACTCGGCAACAATACAGATTGTTTCAAAGCAGCTTTACAGAGATAACTAGAAAATAATGCAAAAACAGTTTGTTTTCAGAAAAAAATAGCGTCACAGTCCAGATTAAGTAAGTTCAGTGATGTTTCATTTAAAAAAAGTTATTTAGTTCATTTATATATATAGCTGCTCTGGAGTAAACCGTGATGTCATCGTCCAGCTCAGTTGTATAATAGTGTCAATGCAGGCAGATCAATAATATTGTTAAATATTCAATTAAATGTTAAATTTAATGCTGCACAATATCACTCTTTACAACGTCGGACACATAATGTTAATTAATATGTTTAGCCTTTTGCTTGACTATGTTATCAAACAGCTAATAATGTGTTGCTAATGTTACACAAACTATGTTCCGGTTCTCCATCTCAGTCTGCCTTCTAACAATCACCAGAAACGCTTTGAACAACACAGAACGTCAGTGGAGAAAGGCATATAGTTCATCATAACATCACAATATACATCATACATCCGCTATATTGCTAAATCTACTTTTTCATATCAGCAGAAAAGTATACCGGGATAACCTGGCTTCTATCGAGACTCCCCTGCTAGTTCGCTGTTAATGATATGCTAAAGCCCACCGACACGTTGATCTGATTGGTTACAAGGTAGTTTGTGACGTCAGAAACACCAGCGATTTCAAAGCGTGTTTTTGAGACTGTCTTTGGTTTACTGCAGTTTTAAGGAGAAAATACTCAGCAATGGTGTCGACTTATGAATTTACACATGATTGGTCTTAACCCTCTGATATTCTTCATAAAACAGGTTCTTTTTTTTTACTCAGTTTATTAATGTTTTTACTCTACATTTGTGCAGTTTTTGGAGGATTTATGATATATTTTAAATTTATATAAATAAATGTAAAAAATAAAATTTAAATAGGTTTTTATACAAAAAATGTTTTTTTTAATGTAAAATTCACGTTATAAAAGACCCAAATTTCTAAATTTAATTTATGGGGATAACATGGATCATTTTACATGGATTAGTAGGGCTGTACTCAACCAAAGAAAATCTTGGTCGACTGAAGTCCTGAAATTTTCGACTAAAAATCGACTAAAAATGACAAAAAAAAAAAAAAAACGTTAAATTAATTAGATGCGCACTGTGCGCAGTACTTGGTAGCCTTGTTGTCCGCCTAAATGAATTATAAATAAACATAAAAAACTAGTAGGCTATTTGCAGTATATTAAATCGTTTTTTGACCTAATTATTTTGCACTGAAATGAGTCTGACACTCGAGTCTGTCGGCTCTGACAGCGTTGCATCACGTGCACCTGCGCAATATCATAGCTTATGATTTCCGAAAATAGTACTATGTTGTCAACTAGTGATATCATCACAAGAACTGTTGAGGAATATGCAACATAATTTAGACAATTATTTTTGTCATATGTTATAATAATAAGTTATAACTGTCAGACACTATCATTTCACCGTGCATGTCCTCGCACCGAGCGAGGCTGAACATGAGCTCAGCTAAGCAGCTGAGACACGAATAGACTATTAACTTAAAGCTTTTACTCTTAATAAACACAAAAGGCACGTCCACTTTAATAAAAAAATAATATTTATTAAACAAACCAGATCAAGAGCAGAAACGAAATAAAGTGCATAACTGAAAAATAAAGCATCCTAGGCTCAAAACTAACACAACCAACAGCACAGCGCAATTGCGCATTAGGCTCCAAATAAAAAATAAAAAGGTTAGGTTATAACACTAAAACATTGAAATATGCAAATTCTGATATGTTCATATAGCCTACTCAAAACAGACAGGGCAAGCTAACGCAGACAAGTGAGCTTACCACTTTTAGATGATATGTCATGTTTGTCGTCGAGCTGTGGAAAACTGTTGCTTGCAAACTTTGCATTCGACCTTTTTCCTGTTATCAATTTTAACAAAATGCTGCCACACTGTCGATTTCTTTGTTGTTGACATGTTAGAAGAGGACTGACTATTAAACGCTCTCACAATTAAATAAATAATATTCAGCATCAAACCTTCTATAGTTATCGCTCTCTCTTGGGTTGGGCTAATCCAAAAAAGGTGAAAACAAGGGGGGTGTTCTGAAGACAGACTGTTACAGTGAAACAAGGGTACTCTGAAAACACCCCCATTAGCAGTTAGTGCTTTCCACCTGATGAAATGAGCGCGCCTCAGCGCGGCAAAACTGATAAAAATAAACGCGGCAAAACTGATGAAATGAACGCGGCAAAAAATCGACCAATCAGAATTTTGGTCGAACCAGAACGTATCGACCAATTAATCGACTAATCGACTGGGACAGTACAGCCCTATGGATTAGTGTACAAATGTTGGCCATATTTTGGAAAATGTAGTTTTAAAAGTAAAAAAATGATCATTTTAGCCACCAGATGGCTATAGAGCTCCACTATATGCTATTTAATATTTAACTAACTGAAAGATATCTTTTCACAAGTTTTTCCAGTTGGGTTCATATCTAAATATTATGAAATCACAATTCTAACAATAAAAATGACTTTTTTGTCAAAGTTTAGCATTTTTTGTACTGAAAAAAAATATATTTTTTCAATAATGTTACATTATGATTAGAATCAAACCTGAAAAAGATAAATGTTGAGTTTTTAGAGTTTAGCATTTATTTAAATCTTTTTTTCATATAATTGCACAAATGTAATGTACACTTCAGTTACTAACTGTAACAGGACAGATATGTACAGTTATATTATATATTGAGTACAAAGACATGACATGAACATCAACATGCACTGAACTGAACAGCATAACAAATGAGCAAATAAAGCAGTAACTTTTGTCTCTTTCTCTCTCCCTCTCTCTGTGTGTGTGTGAGTGTTCAGATTGTCAATGTGTTAGTGTCACCACATTTATTTTTGTGGTGGTTCCGCATTTTGGACTATTTCATGTGACAAATTATAAGAGAGCAGTTTTTATAGTCTCACAAATTTGTTCCTCTGTGTGTGTGTGTGTGTGTGCATTGCATGATAATTTTGCAATGTGAATGTTTTTAGCACTGTTAGAAGTATGCCACTTCATTTCTGTCTGTGTGTTCTGCGTTGTTTCTGATCTTGATGATGAATTTTGTCTATTTTCTATGTGGGGTCTCCAGGGACCCCGAAGACCACGAGTGTGGCTATTTTTTTCACACTAACATAAAAACAGATATTACAATTTTTTTTTTTTTTTTTTTTTTTTTGTAGATCTAGAAAGAGTTGAGAGCCGTACAAAGTTTCATGCCATTTGGACAAACATACATTTTTTTTAAAATTCAGCAAAAGTAATTTGCGGGTTAAAAAGACCCCGAAGAACACCAAAGGGTTAAATCATATTAAAAACACCACATAGACATATAACCATTAAAAGCTGGATTTTCACCACAGGGGGACTTTAAATAACATTATAAATTATCAGAAATTGAATTGAGCTACTACACTTACTGATATATATATGTGTGTATTAGTCTGTCAATGTGTTTGTAAATGATTATTCTGAATATGTTAAGCACTCTTGATGGGTTAAATGGTGCAGTTTCAATCTTTATGTGCTTGACTAATTAATAACAGATGTACTTTAAAATACACTTCAACAAAACCTCTCACATTTATTTCCCAGATGCATACTTTGCATATTGCATACTGGTATTTCAGACACATGGAACAGTTTTTCCGCTTGGAAATCTGTTTTGTCAGTGCCAATAAAGAGTTTTCTCTGTCTTAAGAGCAGATGACCCTCAAGAGTCACGTGACCGTGAGACATGCGCTCGTCTGATGATGTCATCACAAACCTCTAAGCTTCTCCATTTAAAGTGCTTCTCTCTGCACCGCCTTGTAAATATGGGATACATTGCTTTTACAACAATGGAAAAAACCACATTTTTTTGTGTTTCCTGAGGTTATGGAATGGAATGTTTAATTGGAAAGTGGTGTGTTATTTTTAGATATTTAGCAATTGCGGTATAGCCTCCGCTATGCTAGTTGAACACTTGGAGAAAACATTCAGGGAAAAGATCATATAAATAACACATAATCAATATAACAACTATAATCTACATCAACATATCTGTGATTCCCAAACTCAAAGGATGTTCATTAGCATTTGGAAATAAAGGCATGAGCATGTTGAAATGATGATGATAATGATGTGATTTATTTGTGCGTGTTGCTTGAAGGACACAGGCTGTGCAGTTTAACGCTGGTACAGCTTCATCCAGATGGAATGATTGTTTCCTCCAGGCCTGAGCTTTAAACTCCCAAAACAAAGTTCTGTAATGCACTGACTGCGAACAATTAAGAGTCGGAGTGTATCACAGAACTTTACTTGGAAAGCCACAGCGCTGCTCGCCGATTCTCCTCCGCTCAGGGAAACTCTTCTGTACGAGAGAAACACACACGTTACATTTCTCATCCGCATCACAAACCGATTTATTTATACACTGTCAAAAATAAATCATGTGATCATCAATAAGTCATGGCAACATGTGTTTTTTTCAATTAAGTTATGAATTGTTTTATCCATCTCGCTCTCATCTATCTATCTATCTCTCTATCTATCTATATCTATCTATCTATATCTCTCCATCTATCTATCTATATCTCTATCTATCTATCTATCTCTATCTATCTATATCTCTATCTATCTATCTCTATCTATCTATATCTCTATCTATCTATATCTCTATCTATCTATATCTATCTATATCTCTCCATCTATCTATCTATATCTCTATCTATCTATCTATCTCTATCTATCTATATCTCTATCTATCTATCTCTATCTATCTATATCTCTATCTATCTCTATCTATCTCTATCTATCTCTCTATCTCTCTCTATCTATAGAGCCTAAACAAATATATTTATATAAAAACAAATGTATTTATTTATTAGTGCTGTCAAATTGATTAATCACATCTAACATACAAGTTTTTGTTTACGTTCTAATATATATATATATATATATATATATATATATATATATATATGTGTGTGTGTGTGTGTGTGTGTGTGGTTGTGTGTTTATCTGTATATATATATGTGTGTGTGTGTGTATATATATATATATATATATATATATAAGTGCTGTCAAATTGAACTAAATATATAAATTCAGCTGAACAGACCATTTGATTTGGCATACTTAAAATTTTAAGGCAGCAAGTTAACTGAAGATTGAAGTTGAAGTAGGTGGCAATTTTTAACAGTGTATGGTAACAGTTATAATACTTCTCAGAATGAAAGATGATTGGCAGGTGAGACTGATCAAAGCATCTCTGAGCTGGAGCTGAAAGTGAGGAACTCCTCGAGCTCAGTAATGGCTATTAGAAGAATGTAAATGACGTATAAGACGCATAAACGTGAACTCATTCACACATGCACATAATCACATCATGAATGATGCACACATATGGCGGCCTACGGTGCACATGCAGAAAAAGAGCTACGTGCGCGATTCCATGCAAATTAAGTGAATGCAACAAAAAAAGACGAAGCGCAGAAGAATAAAAAGAAACGGGTCACAAAAATCCGATTTAAATATTGAATGCGCTCTTCCACTCGGTCTATTTGCACAGTTAACAACTGGGGCAGCCGAGAACAGCTGACGTGTCGAAAACTGTGGAGCCGTGCATTACTTTATCATGATCAAGTCTGTCATCCCGGAGTACATCTTAACTTAACACACGAATATCATTTCACAAACTAAAAGAGAAGTCACAATGTTAGGAAAGGGGAAACTGAGGATGCCATATGTCATGCATTTGCACGTAACATCGCGCAGACATTTAAATAGAAGTTTACTTTCCACAGGAAAACTTCCATTAAAGTTACTTTAATGCTTCAGAGGGAGAATATCTCAATGAGTGTCGATGTGACAGGGTTTTAGAAGCACACGCGCACAGTCTGTGAGTGAATGCACACTTCCAGAGAGAGGAAAAGAGGAAAAGAACAACATACCTGCTGCAACTCACAGCACGAGCCAGTCGACGCTGGATAAAGTGTGTTTGGAGAAGAAGCTCTGCTGAAACACGGTCTCTGTCAGAAGAAGAATAAGAAGAAGCCCTGGCCTGGAGGACTGAGCAGATGAAGCTCGTGCAACTGTTGATGAAGCGCGTCCGCGTCCGTGCAGCAGCTGGAAGAATGTCGACGTGGAGCTGCCAATCGTGCGCGCGCAAACACGCACGCGCTTCGGGGGGAGAAAAAACGACGTTTTGCTGGTTTCAGGCACTGGGGTACTAGTACTAGAACACTGGTTAGTAATCTCTGTTAGTTAGTGCTGGAGATCAGTGAGGTTCATAAGATACGTGTCAGCGCCTGGGATGGATGGATGGATGGATGGATGGATGGAGAGATAGATAGATAGATAGATAGATAGATAGATAGATAGATAGATAGATAGATAGATAGATAGATAGATAGATAGATAGATAGATAGATAGATACTTATATTAAAGTTGCACTGAAACTTTTTCTTTCCTTTTTACAATGCTTTCATCATTTCTTTCTGTTACTTGTCAAATGCCTATTTTGTTTTACTCTTCTCACAGGCATTCGGTCTGAATGCAATGAAAACATTTTATGGTCCTACGCCTTCTACAGAAAATATACATAATCATTTAGACCACTTAAAGGCACACTATGCAAGATTTTTGGATAAAAATATCCAAAAACCACTATAGAACAATGTTATATATTTTGTTGACTTGTGTACTTACATTATCCTGTTTGCACAGAGAAATAAGCAGTTTTAACCAGGACACGGACCGTCGCCTATCAGTGACATCATATCCACGTTACCCTTGATTTTTATTTTGTAGGAACCATGGAAACACCAAAGATGCTTTAACATATTATGTGTTTCATTAGACAGGTGAGCAACTGTTTGGATACATTCATCGACAGAAAACTAATAATTGTTATATATAACAATTTACCATGCGAGTACCATGTTTTACCATGTCCAATATCGATCTAGCTCACTGCAGTGTGCAACAAGTGTCTCATATAGTAGCATTATAACAACTTTCATCACACTCAAATGTGTCTAAAACAGCGCTGCGTTTCCCCACATACGCATGACCGAAAGAAGAGGAAGTGTATAATAAAAGCTCCTCTGTTCGTGTGTTGCGCTCGTCTCTCATTAGCAATCGCTCCAGCGGCTCGTTCCGCTACAACGGCTTTCGTAACGTTAATAAATATTTAATACATTACCGCTCATCCATGAATATGATTTCTGCCGTATTCTCCACGGGCTGTAGAGGTGAAGACAACAACTCCCATGATCCCGCCAAATCAAGGCGTCATCAAGCTACACCTTGCAGCTTTCGAATAAGCGATTTTGTTTTGAATAAGCGACCTCTAGTGGCGAAAAGGTTCATATTGTGCCTTTAACTTAGTGATTGCTATCAGGATGTGAAGAGACTTTCAACCAGCATAACAACAAATGTTTCTGGAACAAATCACCTACCCTGCCTTTAACTATTAAAGTACTTTAAAAAGAATCATTGTAAACAAAACTTTCAGAAAAATATGGCAGTTTTGTCATGTGATGCACAACTACAGTTGGACATTTTTAGTTTGTTATTATTATTGCTAGTAAATCACATGAACTAGTGAAAGTTTACTTTTTAAAAGTCCCGAGGGCCAAAAGTGCACATATAGTTGATGAAACAGCCTATATACACATAATACACTTTGCACTCAGTTGCCAGTTTGATTGAAGTGTCACGTTGTGGGTTGATCTTTTAACAAGAGTAATTTTGTCAGATGATCATTTCAAACCTTTAAACACCCCATGCATCCGTGCAGTCAGATCATTCACACACAGGCCAAATCGGTCATCCATTTGTTTAACTCAAGCAACATTTCAACACTAGTTTAGTTTAAAGTTGTATAATTATAAACTCTTAAATGGTTTAGAGTGCGGTTTAAAAGGTTGAAGATTAATTACACCGTGGAAAAAGGCTCAGCTGACATTAAAAGCTTAATGGCGAACAGCAGGTGGCGCTATCAGACAGACATGCAGATCAAGAGAGTTCGTAGGTGTGTTCAAATCATGGGCTTTTATTGCGTCTTTTGATTGTACGTGTTCGCCCAGAGAAAGTACATTCAGGGGCAACAATCCTCTCCATCTAGATCACGTGTCTCTCTCTGTACCCATAGAGAGCCTACGATTTTTGGTTCCTGCAACATTCCTGAAGGAGTTGTTACAAAAGTTGATTAACCCTATTGTTTTTTTTATATAAATAAAATAAATGGCAACATATTTGAACATATGTAACCCTTAAAACCCCAAATAAGATACATTTCAAATAAATATGTAGAATACTTATGTTAATACTTATGTAGCCTACCCAAAGGTTTTTTATTTTTGTTATTTTTTTTTTTTAGATTGAGAAGTCTATAGAGAACTCTCTATATAGTTAAAATAAAGGTTCGGCAAAGTTCACATTCAGAAGGTTTACAGCAGATAAAAGGTAAAAGGGGGCGTAGACCACAGCAGCTCAGCAGCGCTTCCTATTGGTCAGCGTGGGTTATGGGCGGAGCCAGCGAATGACTGGGGCTTTCCGTGAATTTTCATAACTCCTCAGTCAGACAGCAGCATTTCCTTCACAAGTGCATTGACAATCGGACGTATTTATTTTCAAGCCATATTTTATTTCGCTGTGAAGGATTACAAACAAATAAATCACTTCAGGAGTTACGGCGGACGAGGAGAGGTCCTCTCAGACATGATGGAGATCGAAATGCCTAAAATGCACCAAAGCCAACAGGTAAATAATATTTAACTATAATAACTAATAGCGTTACACATGTTACAACAATGTTACAGTAGCCTGCTTTAATAGTATTAAAATAATACTAAAATCATTCATTGTAATTTCACTATGATGTTACATCATGCTGCCCTTTGAACCTCTTATGTGATACATGTATTTATTGCTCTTGTCACATTTGTGTTACCAGCGCGTTACACTCACTTCCATGCGACTTTTTAATTGCCTTGCGCGTTTTAAAGTTTCAATATGAGAATAATCGAGGATATTTTGTTCATTTCTATAACTCATGACATGGTGGAATAGTTGAAACGTCATTTATATATCTATATAAATAGTCCGTGTTAGAGAAGGCGTTTCCTCCATCCCGTTTCTAATCTTTTCACCCAGAATTCTGCATAGTCATTGAACTCGAACGAAAGGAAGGAATAAATATTAAAAATGTATGTGTGCTGAATGTCTATTGATGTGAGGCGAATCTGGCACTCGATTAAACTTGTGTCATGAGATGTGCGTCGTCGCGCTGTGATGTTTGTGCGTGTGACCCAGACGCGTCTGCGCTCTTGCGTTCTGCGCATGCGCGCCCACCGGCGCCTTGCACAATAGCAGGCGGACCCAATCTGGAATGTGTCTGTTTATTTTATCCTTGTGTCCTGACGTAAAGAAGTGATCCTCAGCTTTAAGACATTAATCTCTCTCATAGCTACTGTCATTCTTTATACCTAACTGAAAAAAAAACATGTTTTTATAGAGTTTTGGTAGCTCTTTATATAAAAAAAACTGTCACTGACAAACATTACATAGGCCTAATGCTGAATAGACCAGTAGTGTTTTTAGTGAATGCATGAAAATATATGAATCAAAGTGTCATGAGATCTTTTTATACTGACATCCGTCATAACAACAAGGATGGTGAAGAGAAAGTCAAATAGGGAAATACTGATATACAAGCAAAACACCATCATTACAACACACATGACAATAAAAATAATGCAATAAACATTAATTTAACAACCTAAGATGGAACATAAACCCTAATGTACATTACTAATAGCAAAACAATTAAAGAGAAACATACGTTTTAAAATGTGATCTGTTAGACGGAGAAATGTATACTTTTACTCTCAATTATTTGTTATTTGTTACACTCTTTTACAGGTCAAATTACAGTATTTTTTGCAGTGTACAAAACAGGGCCTAACATTCTCACAAATTATTTTTCATAAACAAACACTTGACCTTCAGAAAATTGATTGCTAATCACAGAAGGTCAATCTTTATTTGAGCCATTTTACTTTCTCTTGTTTTTTTGTTTGTTTTCTTTCTCTTGCACTTATTTGCAAACCAGTAAATATGAACAAGTACACTGAATAAAACATTCAGATTAAACAGACAACATTTATGAAACACAGACACACACGCATATTTTTGGGTGAACTATCCCTTTAAGTTGTCATTCATCAGGAGCTTCATCAGGCTTCATCTTCATCAGGAGCTTGTTGTTTATAAGCTTATATCCTATGTAAATTTACAGAAATGTGTTTTTTTTTAAATTAATTTATGGCACTGTTTTCAGTTGATCATGTTAAAATGATGACACTGTTGACTGTATGATCCCGTGTTTAATTGTTAGATTGATACAGTTCTGGTCAAGACAAAACCCCTGTTTTAATACAGATATCTGACGCATTTAAAACCCACAGCCTTTCAAGCTAAGATATTTTTAAGTTAGATGAGATTTTATCAAACATATAAAACGGTCAATGCTTTAAAGTCACGTGACACCATATTAATTAATGTGCCGTGTGTTTATAGGCTACCTAATGATCTGCTCGCCAGTATATAACGTGATAAAGTTTTATTAACAAAATGATTAACTGTTCCCAAAACTCTGTATAAATGTGTGTGCATTTAAATATTTTGAAGGGGATTATGTTTAAGTAATTTTATGAGATACAGATGCCTGTAAAATATGTGCTATATCGTCCCCCGTTGAAGACGCCCCTGCTCTAGAGTAAAGTGGTGTGGTCCAGCTAAAGACCCCTGAGCGTTAGTGTGACTTTAATGAGAGTTCACCTGTACTGAAACACTGGTAAACCGGTTTGGATGGCGACTACGTGCCTGAAGAAACAGAGAACAAGGTGCTCTTGTTCCTGCAGTGGTTTATTCCACATTCCCGCAGTCCGGAGAGGAACAGGAAGTGAGACCGGCGTGAAAAAAAATCTCTTCTTTATCAGGAAACTTTGCAGTTTTAATAACAGCTCTGGTTTCCCGTTTCCATTAACCTGGATAATGATTACTTGAACACTATTAATTATGCAGTGAAGGTGTGTCTTGGATATTATTTTCACTCCTAAATACAATCCCATCCGTGACATTAATGCAACTGCGATACTCACACACACACACACGCAACACTACTACCTACTCGACTGATGTTTAATATAAAACATAATCAGTGATGTGATCGAGCTTCATCATACATCAGGTCAGAAACACACACTGCGATCAGTAAACGGATCATGTTTACTAAATACTGTTTCCAGGAAAAAGCCAAGAGCCTTTTGCATTTTAAAGGAGCAGTTCATCGACAAATGGTCTTTATTTTCCCCTTCATGTCATCCAGGCCCAGTATTAATAATGCTTTTCTTTCTGTGAAACACTCAATCTTGAGCTCAGTGTTAGTATCATTGATATACTATACATTTTTTGTATTTTTTTTAATATTTTCTGTTTTCTATTTTAATTCTAGTTAGTATTAGTAGTTTTGTTGTGAGTTTTTGTAATAATTTTTTACAAGTTTTAGTTTGAATATGCCTATATAGTTTAAGTTTTTCATATTAGTTTATTTACTATATTAGGTATTTTAGTACTTCAACTTAAATGAAAATGAGAAATGTTGCCTTGGCATCTTGCTAAAAATATAAAATATTTTTAAAATATTTAATTTCACTTGTTTATTGTGTCAAAAAATTAGATTATATATTTTATTTTTATTATTATTTTTATTTATTTTATATATATATATATATTTAAAATTATATTATATTATTAAAATTATATATATATATATATATATATATAGTTTTAGTTAACAATAATAACCCGAATGTCAGCTTCATTTTTGTTGTTTGTCTTAAAAAGGAATTAAAGGACTTTAAATATAGTGTAAAACTGATATGAACTGCTTTTATGAGATATTTATTGTCATGTTTGCAGAAAAAAAATCACCATCCACATTTTGTATGGACAACAGAAGTGCTTGTTTAGTGTTTCACAGGAGAAAGGATAATAAAGAAGAAAAAATAATCATTTAGTATAACAATAATAATGATGATGATTATGGTAATAATACTAATAGCCTGCCCCAATATTTTCAGCTGTTTAGTTTTTAACCCATCATCAGATTGAGAACATATGCTTCTGTAATGCGCTTGTGAACAGCCGGATATTGTTAGAAATATAAAAGGCTCTTTAGAGATCCAAACATCCAAACTAAACAGTCGGAAACACATTTTTCATTGATTCTTCATGGAGGAGAAAGAGAGTGTGTGTGTGTGTGTGTGTGTGTGTGTGTGTTGAGTCCAGTCTTCTCGTGAGAGCGGCCCGTTTATTATCATTGTGGTTTGATATTTCATCATCTCTGTGTCTCCACCCCGTCTGTTATCTGGAGTTATCCAGAGAGGGAGAGTGTGTGTGTGTGTGTGTGTGTGTGTGTGTGTGTGTGTGTGTGTGTGTGTGTGTGTGTGTGTGTGTGTGTGTGTGTGTGTGTGTGTGTGTGTGTGTGTGTGTGTGTGTGTGAGACGGGCATGTCGCTGCATGCCTCTGTCTGACGCCACTCTCTGATCCACTTCATTATTATGGAATCAGTCGCATGATTTTATAACATTTAACTAGATCAGGAATTCATTTGTACACTCATTTCCAACCCAATGTTGGGTCAAATATGGACAACCCCAAACCAAACGTTGGGTTAAAAATGTAATCCACCGGCTGGGTTTGTCCATATTTGACCCAAAGTTGGGTTGAAACAACCCAGTAGTTTTTAGAGTGTGTGCCGGATAAAGACTTGATTCGATTTGTTGCTGTTTAGTCACATGGTAACATCATATGATGTCAACGCTGATGTCTGATTCAGAATTGCAAAAGAGAAATGCTTCCTCAAAAGTGCTCAGTTCCTCTGCCGTCAGTACACACTTCTTCTCTGTTCAGTCCCCGGGGCCTTGTGATCTCGAACTATAGGAAGCCCATGTTCTCCAGACCTCGAGTCACATGCTCGAGCTCATGGACAGATGTATGCAGAGCTGCAGACGCTTGTGCAAAGCTTCGCCGCTGTAAACACATGCTAGCCTAGAGGAGTTACTCGTCTCTCAGACACTGTTGATGTAATAAAGATTCGAGTTCCTGCAACTATCAATCAAGAAAGTCTGAGGCCAAGGTTTCATAAATATTTTTGTCACTCAGCCTGGGAAGAATTTTAATGACCAGCATTTATAAGTGTCTCATCTGATGATGTATAATATTTGAACAGGGGTAATGTACCATTTTGCAGAGTGGATGATTGACAATTTAAAGGGACAGTTCACCCAAAAATTTTAAATCATATAAAAAATCATTCCACCAAACTTGAATGCTTCATAAAGAGATTGTAAAAGAAATGAGTGGTTTAATCCAAATATGATAAACGAAGCTCAAACATGCTCGAGAACCGATGAGTTTTGTTGTTATGTGTCAAACGCACTGTTTCAGCTTCCGTTTACCATATTTAATGTGCGCTCATCAATATTTATATGCAAATTAATGCCTAAATTAAATCTGTTCATCATATAAAGTGACCGTAATATACAATGAACTTTGTACTCGAATGTTTTCGTTCTGTGGAATTTCAATGGATGGAAAAAGAGGATGAGAGAATATTACAAAATATTCCTATTTGTGTTTCGATTATGAAAAGTCTTACGGGTTCCAATTATGATAGAATTGTCCCTTTTGGGTGAACGGCCCCTTTAATGCATTTATTGGTTTATGGGACAAAAACAAAATTGCTGCAATTAAACAAACAGACAATATTTATCCAAAATATATTTACTCTTAACTTGGAAACAGGAAATGTGCATTATATATCGACAAGCCTGTCAGAAGGTTTTGGAAGGGTTACAGATGAATCTCCAAATGGCCCTATATTGCGATATTAATCTGTCAATATCTGGTTTTATCACCAGTGATGATGGTTGTGGCGTCTAAGGATCTGATTCTGAAACTGTCCTGGACAAAGTACTTCAATCAAGTGCTTGTGTTAAAGTTGAATGTACTTAAGGATTAAATGTAAAAAAAGTATTTATCGATGATCCATGTTTATTATTTATTGTACCCAGCACTAGTCAAGAGGGAAGGTTAGTGGATGAAGACATTAAATATGTTTTTAATCTGCAAATAAGAAAACATTTTATTTCATTACCAGTCAAAACATTAAACTTACTAAAACAATTTATTAAAATGTTTAAGTTTCTTCAGTTCGATATATTTTGATTATTTATGCTTTGGAAGTTATCCAAACTAAAAACCTTAACCTAAGTAATAGTGTTGTTTTAGAATCATTGCGATACTAGTATATCTTTTATTAATATTTAGAATTTGTTTTTATTTTTATTTATTTTCTTTTATCATTTTAATTTTAGCCAAAGTTTTAGTTATTTTGTTGTGTTTTTGTCATTTTCATCAGTTTTTAAATATAGTTTATATGTAGTCTTTATTTCTGTTTTAATATTTTAGTACATAAAGTTAAGCTAAATTAATTAAATGAGAAATTTATTTATTTTATTAATTTATTTATTTCAAGTAATGAAAGTTTTTTTTTTTATGGTGATAGTTCTAGTTAACTATTAGATATCTGGTCCACATCTGCACATAATAGAAACACTAAAAGAAAGAAGAAAGCAGGCCTAATACATCTTATTCAATGTACAACACATCTAAATAATGCGATCTTCTCATTCGGTTGGTCTACCGATGTCACGTCAACACGCCAGCGGCAAGGACGCAAACGATATGTTTTGTTCTCTGTCCTTGTATGTGACAAACACCCTGATCTCTGTAGTTAAAACAACATGGCGGGTGGCGTCTCATTCTCGCTGCTGATTGGTCGAGGCCGCCGTTCACTCCTCCACATCTGTGTAGTGCACCTCTCTAGAAAGTGTTTCACCACAACATATAAAATTCCAGTTTGTGGTGTGCAGTTAAAAAGAAGTGTGGTAACCAGAAGAGCTACATAAATAGTTGAATATAATGGAATGGTGTTTGATGTACTGTAAATCATGACCACAAATGTCTGAGTTGAAAAAAACTTTGACATGCTGGTTCTTCTCACCATTTTTGTTTCTTTTTAAACACATTTTGCATTCACTAGTGATTTTAAAAGTCTTGAAGTGTGACAAATTAATTTTTTAAAGAATAAATATCCCATGTAGTCTGTCAAATAATTTAAGAATGCATAATAATGATAAAGTAATTAGAAAAAATATATTTATATATCTATCACGTCACACAGGACATGTCAACTTCCCACATACAGACCATATGTGTGGTTTTTTTTAGCTATTTTTAGTTGAAGGTCAGAAATATGAATGATTTTTTTCCAGTGTCCTTGCTTTTAATTTTTCATCTGACCTTTAAATCTGCCACTAACATTAATAGTAACACTAACCGAGTGTGTATAAATATGTAAGTGTGTGTGAGATTTGGTATTTCCCAGAGATAGGATGAAAAAGGAGAAGCAGCATGTATTATTCATCCTGTCTTGTCGTTGCATTGTGCGTGTGTGTGTGTGTGTATCTGAGGAGGGCCGGGCTCGACAGGCAGGGTGTGGTCAGGAGTGTGTGTGTGTGTGTGTGTGCTGCCTCTCATGCCGTCTCTCTTCTTCTCTGCAGGACATGGATCTGATAGATATCCTGTGGAGGCAGGACGTGGACCTGGGAGCGGGCAGGGAAGTGTTTGACTTCAGCTTCAGACAGAAGGAGGTGGAGCTGCGCAGACAGCGTGAGCAGGAGGAGGAGAAGCGCCAGCAGCGTCTGCAGGATCAGGAGAAAGCTCTACTCGCTCAACTCCAGCTGGACGAGGAGACCGGAGAGTTCGTGCCTCGAAGCCTTCCGGCACAAACCAACACGACGAACGGAGAAATCACACAGGTACGCATGCACAGATCCATCCCATGAGACCTTTCATAGAAACACACACACACACACACACACACAGGTGCTCAACAGGCCTCGCTCATGTTACTGGGTGCAGCTGCCTTGTTGCTTGGTAACTGCCACAATGGCATAATTACAGGAACTCGGGAGGTAAACGCAATTCTACGAAATGGAAACACGCAAACAATCCCAACACAACATGTATAGGACACTAAACACCTACTTGTCCCTGAGGAGGTCAGGCACACAGATGCACTACTCATTTAAATCTTGTACGAAGTGAGTTTTCCGTGCATAACCTTGGCATAAATTTATGGAGCAAACTGCCTACTATTTTTCGGCTAAAGACTCGTTCACACCAGTGACGATAGCTATAACATTTTAATAAACGAGAATAGTGAAGTTCACACACACATCTATAAAAACATTGATTCGGCCAATCAGAATCCACCAGACATTAAAGAACTCAAGCATTTAAAGTGGCACACAACAGTTATAATAAACTATGTTATCGTTCTGTGGCGTGGCCGATAGTATAATGATTTTTCTTGGTGAGAACAGGCCTTAACCTGGCCTTATTGAGATTAATATAGACAAATATGAGACAATGGTTGACAAACAGTAAGAGTTTACAGATATAAAATGATTGTAATGCAGTAGCTCAGATCATTTGATGAGAAATGTTTGAGATAACATTGAATTCTAGGACTTCTGATAGCAGCCCAGATCGCAAGGTGACATTGAGGCAAAGTTGAGTTTTGGTCCATACCATCCTTTTGGTTGAGATTGACATTTCAATGTTTAAAGTATGTTGGATCAGCACACACTGACGGCACACATTGGAGGTGACAGTGATATTGAACTGACTCTAGGTGTTAGCTCAATATCAGTTAGCTCAGCTGGTTCGAGAGTATGCTTTTGATTCGCTCTCGCTGTACTTTACACCGATCGGTCTGAGCAGCGCCACTTAGAGTCAAACACACCTATTGATTTGTTGTTGTTGAGGACAAAATCATGAAAGTGTATCTCTGTGGAAAGCTAGTGGTGTTCCTCAATCAGCGGGGCGTTTTCATGCATGTATGATGGGCATTTTCAACGCTGTACCTGTACCCGATTTGTTCTAATCCACTGGGGATTTAGTTTAGGGGTTGGGCCTGCCGGTAAAGCGGATGAAGAACACCCATTGTAGTTTGGAAATGCCCTCTGGTTTAGGGCACGTTTACACGACAACGATGTACTAAAAAACTTTTCGTTTTTCGTATTCATGCTGTATTATTCATGCCAGGCCAGTAGTTGGCGAGGTCACTTTTTAAAGATACCCATGTTTTCCCAAATTCACGTTTTTTTGTAGTTTACATGGAGACAATAACTGTATCATATTCAAAAACTTGCACTTTGAAGCCCGTTTTCATAAGCTAGCATTTTCAGGCCCCCAAAATGCCATTGTTGTGTAAGTGAATGGCCAAAACGCACAGGCACACACCCATTTTTGGTTTTGCATGTGTCCTTCTCAGTAGTCTAATTGATGCTTCCTTATTAGAGAGAAAACGCAGGTGCGTCCTGTAAAGAAGTATTGTTTGTTGAACCACCTGATATATCCACATGACTTCTATGGCACGATTTCAAACATTTACTTTATTATTTCTCTATTCCTTTGTTTTGCATGCTTGGTTTTTGTGTTTGATTTTTATTGTTACTGGCTTTAGTAATGTTTATTAGGAAATGCCTGATTAAAGTTCCAACAACATTTAGCAGATTTTTTGAAGTGCCAGTGACACAAACATAAGAATGTCACGCTTAACACGTGTCCCGTTTAGACCAGAAAACAGTATGTCAACAGCCCTAGTGAAATATCCAGCATAAACCAGCATGAATCTGATGCTGGTCCAGGCTGGTTAGTGCTGGTTTAGCTAGTGGACCAGCATAGTCATACTGTTCTCAAGCAAACCGGAGCTGGTGAAGCTGGTTCACCATTATTTATCAATGTCATCTGAAGTTTTGAAGAACAAAGTAAACATTCAAACTGGTGAAACATTTCAAAGGATTTTTTCTACTGTTTAAAAGGATCTGTACACAAATCAGTTAAAAAAAAGCTTGTTTCCATTACAAAACAAAAACATTTAGAGATGAAAAATGCCAAATAACAGCATAATCATGTAATTTGTTCAATAACAGGGGTTATGAGAGGAGCTCTTTCAATGGGACACTGAATAGCAGCTTAATAATGAAAGTCAAAATTAAAAGTTGCTGTTTTTAAAGACTTTTTTGGGGAATTTGTGTCAAAATCCAGCTGTCAGTCAGTGATTCCAAAAGCTGTACATAAAAGGTGTTATTGCAGTCAGGAGCATGAAATATTGTAGACAATAGTGATAGAATGGACTTTCATCAATTGCTGAAAGAAAATTAATTCAACCAAAGTCAAGGGCCAAGAGCCCAACTAAAGGGAACACTGATCACCATAATGACGACTTCAAACAGACTTCAACAACCTTTATACATGTACCATATGAAAGAAATAAAGCCAAACAGGTTTACAATAATTGAAAATGCTGATGATGTTTTTGGAGTTGTTTAAGCATCCTCTGATGAGATTGATTTTATTTGCAGTTGATTTAATCTAAGGCTGAGAGTCAGTTGTAGTTGTTGTGTTTCTGCTTGTCTCTTCTCTTTGTTCTGTTCTTGTTGTTCCTCTTATCTTCAGTATTTCTGCTTGTTAACCGCAGGTGTCTGACGCTCAATCATCACTTGTAGAGTGAATCTAGTTTATTTCACTAACTGCAACATTGCTTCAGTGTCACTTTTACTCTAGATTGGGACCATATGAAAACTGAACATTGATCGTTTAACACTGGGGATTTTACTGTCTGTACCAATAAACAATCTGCAACATGTGTTTTTCTTTATTAAAATATTTTAATTAATAGGATAATTATTTTGGTATTTTCTTTAACTATGAACAAAAAACAAAACAAAACAAAAACGTGATATGTAACATACATTAGTTTTGTTGTGGGATCATACCAGCACTCAGAAGATAATATATGCTGGTCCACCAGCACACGCGCTTCCCAAGCTGGTCCCAGCTTGCAAAACTAAAACCATCAATCACCATCCCATACTGGGAACCAGCAAACCAGCATCTCATGTTGAGGACCAGCAAACAGTATCCCATGTTGAGGACCAGAAAAACAGCAACCAGGATCCCATGTTGAGAATTAGAAAACCATCAACGAGCATCCCATGTTGGGAACCAGCAAACCAGTATCCCTTGTTGAGGACCAGAAAAACAGCAACCAGCATCTCATGCTGAGGACCAGCAAACCAGCAACCACTATCCCAAGTTTAGGACCAGAAAATCAGCAACCAGTATCCCATGTTAAGGACCAGAAAAACAGCAACCAGCATCTCATGTTGAGGACCAGCAAACCAGCAACCACTATCCCATGTTGAGGACCAGCAAACCATCAACCAGGATCCCATGTTGAGGATTAGACAACCATCAACGAGCATCCCATGTTGGGAACCAGCAAACCATCAACCAGGATCCCATGTTGAGGACTAGGCAAGCATCAACCAGCACCCCATGTTGGAGACCAGCAAACCATCAACCAGCATCCCATGTTGCGGACCAGCAAACCAGCATCTCATGTTGAGGATCAGACAACCAGCATCTCATGTTGGGGACCAGCAAACCAGCATCTCATGTTGGGGACCAGAAAACCAGCATCTCATGTTGAGGATCAGACAACCAGCATCTCATGATGGGGACCAGAAAACCAGCATCCCATGTTGGGGACCAGCCAACCAGCAACCCATGCTTGTCCCAGCATGCAAAACATACCTCACGCTGGTGACCAGCAATGCTGGATTTTTCAGCAGGGAGAATACAATGTCTGAATGCATAGTATTTGCATAGGCCACGGGAGAGGATTTATGAATGACCGTGAAGGTCACATGACCGTAACAAAATGCCGGATGAAGTACGTCCGGAATTCATTCATAACCCACACACATTCATACTACATGAAGAACAACCTTTTTTAATGGCCGACTGTAGTGCCTACCGATTTCAGAAGCAGCGCATGTCTTTCATCAGTGACTCTGCTTGCACAGCACCTTGCCTTCTTGCCTTTAGTAGGAGTGAGGCAGATGAGGACGGACAGTTAAAGAAGCACCGTCCTGATAATCACCTGACCTCTGGCCCTCTCCTGCTCCCTGAATACTGCTTTATCAGGTAATCATTCATATTCCTCAATCTGTATTAAGTGTGAGGGATGTAACCGATCTCCATTTAGTTTTTAGCCTTTTCCCACTGAAATGCAATCACAAAAATCTACATCTTGTGTTTAATGTGAAAATTGACTGACATGGCTATGTTGTGATATTTAAAGAGTTTAAGGTCTACTTTAAAGAAATTGCAGCTTTAAAGAAATTGTCATTGGAAAAACCTAAGATAAACTTGGAATACTTGAATTCAATGCAGTTTCATGGAACATGAGCTGAGATATAATTGAATAATCTTCCCATCTCTTCCTTAAGCTCAGAGGTGTTTATTCCTCTTCCTGGAAAGTTGAGCTCCAACACACCAGCCTGGAAGTTATCAGTGATCCTAATGACCTTGATTAGCTGGTTCGGGTGTGTTTAATTAGAGATAAACTCAGCTGGAACGATTGGACAATCCCTGCCATAGCGCTTCCATTTGCAGAAACCGCACTATTGAAGCATTAACAGATTTAAGATAGATTAAATAAACAGAATTAACATTTCTGAATGTGACTATGTATGACAACTGAATTGACTTCATGCTTTCTTTTTCAGATTTCAGAGATCCCAGAGGAAAAGAGGCAGTAGTCTGATGTAAGCCAGATTTTTTAAACCTGAACCGTTGGACCACTTGTAGTTCTAATGACATCAGACTTCTGAAACTCATGATATGTTTAAAGGTTGTAATGATTGTCATTTTTGTCCCACTTTTACTTTTTTAAGAATGATCTTTTGTATATTTTTGTCATTGATTGTGTTAAACTATTAAATAAAAGAAAAGTGACTCAACTGCTGGACAGGTGTCATTTTTATTCAAGTCCCCATTCAAGAAATGGTCATGTACTTCTGAAGTGTAGTTGAAATATTGTGTCAGCATTAACTCTGGGTACGTTGTTTTATGTTAACATTACATTTCACTTTTATTTTCAGTGTTTCAACAAAAGTGATTTTGAATCCAACAACATTACCAATGATAAAGCAAGATAAACAGGAAATAACATGTTGCAGGCATCCCATTCAATTAAAAACATTAATAAAACCTTTCATTAATGCATCCAGAGCACTCAAAATAAAATGTTGTGCACACCCACATCTACACCATCCACTTTACCAGTAACCAGAGATAATGGATGTTTTGTTAATAATTGTAACTCAAGGTTTGTTTAAAAAAACGCATTTACTTGTATGTGTCCTGCTGTGTGTGTAAATGCAATGGTTTTATTTGACTGTGTTCCTGCAGAATGGGGCTTTCGCAGAACATGAAGGTGATGCCCTGTCATTCGATGAGTGCATGCAGCTTCTGGCTGAGACTTTTCCGCTAGATGAGCCAGCTGAGGTAATTACGGGATATTTATATCGCCCATATAACACCTCACACCTCTTGGCAACACAACACCTATACATGTCACTGCACTTCAGTCTAATTGTCTCTCTCTCTCTCTTCTCTGTTGTCTTTGCAGCCAGCTCCACCTTGCCTGGATGTCTCCGTTCCACCTTCCACAGATCTCATGATGCCTGCAAACATCCCAGCCTTTACCCAGAATCCTTTGCTGCCAGGCTCTCTGGATCAAGCCTGGATGGAGTTGCTCTCACTCCCAGAGTTGCAGGTATGAACCCTAAACCAGACCTCACTAACACCCTGGAGTCTGTCCAGGGAACAAAATGAAAATGTTTTTTACATTGCAGTTTAAAGCATATACTCTTATGTTCCAGTTTCAAATAAAGGTACCGGCCAAAAGGCGAGGTATATTATTATGTCAAAGTAAATTTATACTTGCATTTGGTGTTTGGCTAGTGTTAGTTTTGGACCCTGGTCAGATAAGATGCCACCAGCTCTATAAACACTTTATAATATCTTATATAAAAACCTTAATGTGCAATCTTAATGGGATGATTCACCCCATTATTTACTCACCTTCATGTCATTTTTAAACCCATAAGATGTTGGTTTGTCCAAAGTGCAAATAAAGATATTTTTAATGAAACCTGAGATCTGTCCCTCCATTGAAAGTCCATTCCACCAAAGATTTGACACTTCAAAAAGTTCACAAAGACATCGCAAATGTAATTAATGATGAACAGATTTAATGCAGGCTTTTATTCACGTATAAACCTTGATCAATGCAAATACACAGAGCACATCAAATCAAATTTCAACCGTGCTCACACTTTCACAATGTCTTTTATGGACTTTTTGAAGTCCACTTTCAATGGAGGGACAAAAAACTCAGCTTTCATTAAAAATATATTTGTTTGGTTTTCAGAGATGAAAGTTTTATAGGAACGAAATGAGGGCAAGTAAAGGATGACAGATTTTTCATGTCTGGGTGAACTATCCCTTCAACATGATTTTCAGAGAGAGAGGCTGTGAGACACTTATTGGTGTAATCTGGTTACCACCTGTGGTGTAGAAAGGTGCAATTAAACCCTGTCGCTGAGCAACACCCAGATAACCCTCTCTGAGCTCATGCTGTGCTTTGACAGGCAGCTAGGGATATATACTTCATAAAGGTTTAAATTAGGGCTGCCCTCGACTAAAGATTTTTCTAGTCGACTAGTAGTCGTTCATTTAAGACATTAGTCGACTAATCGCGCGTTTATATTAATAAATCATAATCATAATAATGCGCCTATATAAAATAGACAGCCTAATCAGCACTCAAATGCGCACACAAACAGAGCCATAGAGAGAGAGAGTTGCGACACTCTTTGATGTCGCCGCTATGGCTGTCACGTGGTTCATGTAAGCCCCAATAGTTCCAAAACATACGCTGGCTGTCATGTTCTTCTATGGGACAGACAGCAGCGATTGCATTATTGAACGGTAAATATAAAATAAAACACACACCCAAGTACTTTTTCAGCTGTTATTGCATTATTGCATTTTGTTAATGTCAGTTTTGCATTTGGAGATAAGTTTTAGGCTATATTTTTGGAGGGAAAAGCTTAGTGTTCATGTTCGCATGGGTTTTAGCACTGGCTTTAGCGGCTCTAACTTAACTTTTCCATATCATTCATCTGATGATGGACGTCTCATGATATTTATTTTAGCACAACTGGGCTGGCTATTGATTCCCGTGATTTTGCTTATAAATTTTGATTCAGCCATTAGCCTACCTTCGTGATCACGCAAGCGGTCTGCCGTGGCGGTCCGTTCAGAATTCGCTTAGAAGCTAGCTCACTTCTTCTGATGAAAGTGGCCACCCCCAGGACCACAACGTGAAACATGATCATGTTAAGACTAAGAATATCATTTTAAGATTAAGGCCATACACATTATCAAAACTATAACAGATTAAAAACGAATTTAAGCATGGCTGATACAAATGAAGGTTTTCAAATAAAATATTTTTTATTAAACAATGACAGACAACAAAAATGTGTGCTTGTGTGTGTGAACAAGAAAAACAAAAACCAGGGGCAGGTGATCCATGAAACAGACAGGACTGGTGATGGCCATAACAATCCTAAAGGTCCAGCATTGTTCTCACAAGCCGCTTCACTCAAGACAATAATAACATAATGAAAAGTTAGTATATCCCAAAAAATTTAATTAAATAAAAGTTGCTATAAAGGTGGTAGCGATTCATTACCGAACTCTTAGCTGACGAAGTCGCGCTAGCTAACTAACGTTAGCTAGCAGGCAGTGCTTGAAAATTGGTTGAAACAACCAACATAAAATATAAATAATTACGCTGTGCATGTACAAATGAAGACCAGTATAAGCATCGCAAAGGGCCTCTGATACAATATAGACAGTTGACAATTCAAAAGAGGTCGATATTTCAGCAACTTAACTCTGGAACAACTCGACGCGCAGCAATGTAAGTGAATGGTGTCCAACGCCCAAATGACAGTGTTTGGAACTATTCCGATCTTCAAATCCCGGAAGTAGGCGGTTAAAAGCGCCGCCATTATTTACAACGGAGGTCTATGGGAGTGTCGCAACTCTCTCTCTCTATGGCTCTGCACACAAAGCTTGCCACAGCGCACCACCAAACGTAATGATTATGAATGTGTCGTAAAAAAAACAGGAGGAGACTGTCTAAACGTTTTAATAATTTATTGGTAATGTTTTCTGTGTCAGTGTGGTTTGCAGAGATTAAGTCAACAATGCTGACTCGTCATCTCTGCAGTAGTGGACGCACATATATGCACATTTCATACAGATTTAATAATGTCAATTTAAAAGTAGACATTTCAAGCTTTCTATAGATATATTTCTCATGTCTGTGAGGCAAGTATACGCTGAGTTTCGGTTCATTTATGTGACGCGCTCAAGTTCACTGAATGACATAATGGACAGAAAGCACCATTATTTTACAAAAGCACAACGTTTTGTTGTTATTGTGAGTTTAAAAAAATAAAAGTAGACCCTTTACAGTTTGCATTACTCGTATCTGTATGACCAAAAATGACGGAGTTAAATGCAAGTGATCGCGCCAGCGCCTGTATGTCATGCAGTTCTCCAGCTCTCCACACAAACACTTATGCGCCTAATAGTAGCGCACATTTATCTAGGTTAGTATTAGAGAGTGCAGACTTGTAAAGTTGCTACTACTTACATGTTTCAAGCGATATGACTTATTTGAGGTCGAAGAATGATAGGCGAATGTTTGGATTTCCTGCCGGTAACGATCTGTCCGTTACAGTGTGCGTGATCTTTTTTTTTTTTTTTTTTTGCAACTAACCGACTATTAAAACCTTAGTCGACCAAGCCTCTTCTAGTCGACTAACGTTTAGTCGACTATTAGGAGGCAGCCCTAGTTTAAAGTTAAGGTCCTTTCATATGACTCACGTCAACATTCCCCAATGCACTGAATTCTACGGAGTGAAGCATCAAGCTACAACGTTACCTAGCAGATCAAGCGTAGAAACACTCAAGTTTAAGCAACTGTAACTGCCAATTTCCCAGACAATGCGCAAGAGTGTAACAATGCTTTGTTCCCAACTCATATTGTAAACCCTGTTTGTCTTATACGAGTCTCCACATTGGATTACGGTGTTGATATGCTTCTCTTTTGTATTTTTAGCAGTGTCTCAACATGCAGATGCAGGACACATTAAATATGGATGGATTTGTAAAACTTTCCGGAGAAGCACAGAACCCAAGCTACAGCCAATATCTGCCCGGGATGGACCATCTCTCGTCCGCCCAGACCGAGGTGTGTCCTCCTGAATACATCAACACCTATGATGGATCCTTCAGCAACATGGTGTCGCCCAACCTCAGCCAGATGAGTCTGAACGTCCCGGATGTGGGAGCCGAGTTCAGGCCTGAAGAGTTTAATGAGCTGTTTTATCCTGAGATGGAGACAAAAGTGAACAGTTGCCCTCTCACATGCGACGGAGGACATATGGTCAACCAACTGGCCGAGATTGCCAACGATCCTCCTGTAAACCCCATGGATCTTCAAAGCTTTTCACCAGGAAACTTCAGCTCAGGAAAACCAGAACCAATGGTGGAATTCGCAGATTCTGATTCTGGCTTGTCGCTGGACTCCAGTCCTCACACGAGCTCCCCGGGGAAGTCCTTAAACGGAGATGAATCCTTCGGTTTTAGTGATTCCGACTCTGAAGAGATGGACGGTAGTCCGGGAAGCATGGAGTCCGATTACACCGAGATATTCCCGCTGGTTTACCTTACTGACGAAGCTCAGGCGTCTCTCTCAGAGAAATCCTCCGCAGAGCAACAGGAGATGAAAGCAAAGAACCCAAAGACGGAGCCGGTGGAGGCCAGTGGCTTTTCCAAACCTCCCTTCACCAAAGACAAGCAGAAGAAGCGCTCCGAGGCCCGGCTCTCCCGTGATGAGCAGAGAGCAAAAGCCTTGCAGATCCCGTTGACCGTGGACATGATCATCAATCTGCCTGTGGATGACTTCAACGAGATGATGTCCAAGCACCAGCTCAACGAGGCCCAACTCGCCCTCATCCGAGACATCCGACGCCGGGGCAAGAACAAGGTCGCCGCGCAAAACTGCCGCAAGCGGAAGATGGAGAACATCGTGGGCCTGGAGTACGAGCTGGACTCGCTGAAGGAGGAGAAGGAGCGGTTGAAGAAGGAGAAGAGCGAGCGTAGCACCAGTCTGAGAGAGATGAAACATCAGCTGAGTACCCTGTACCAAGAGGTCTTCGGTATGCTTCGAGACGAGCAGGGCAAGCCTTTCTCACCCAACGAATACTCCCTTCAGCACACCGCGGACGGCACCGTTTTCCTCGTTCCTCGCCTTAAAAAGACTCTCGTTAAGAACAACTAGCTCTGTTTTTCTTCTTCTCTCTCTCCTTCCACACTTGCTTCTGTTTTTTGGTACTGCTTTTCTCTTGCTAACACTGTGTCCTGACCAGGCATGGCGCAATAAAGCGGAAAAGGCTCTTCCACGTCAGTGTGTTTGTGCTAACCAGCCACAGGACAGTTTGTCAATCAATTGGCTTTAATTTGTGCAGCATTGAGGTGGGTAGCTCCGCCCACAATGGAATCTCATTGGTCCACAAATGTGCTGCACAATTAACATCAACTATGTTCTGATTTTTGGTGCAGTTTAGTCGCATCTAGTGTCGAGAACACCGTCGCCTCCAGAAACGTATCGCACAACTGGTTAGGACACGGTGTAAGTTTTACGCAAAGGAAACAACTAAATAGGAGCGTATTTTGCTTATACATCAACTGTTGAAATGGCAGAACTATTATATACGTTTTGCGTATTCTACTTTCTAATATTCTTAATCTCTGTTGGATTTTATACTTCTTTATATTTTCTCTGAGATTCTTTTACCTATATGGTTTGTAAATACATTTATACTTTATTTGCTATTGAGATAGGAACAAATGTATTGTACATAAATAGATCTTGTTTTAGTATGCTAAAAATGGTTATGATCATTTTAAGTCTGCACTTATGTCAGTTTTTATATCTTAATTTACTATTCTATTGCTATTTTATCTCTTGAATTTATGGCTTTATATTAAATAAATATTTAAACCAGTAAAGTCCAATGTGGTCTTGAATGGAAGTTGGTGTGTGTGTGTGTGGTTTGATGACGGTCAACAAATGGAGCGATAGAGGAAGTGGATATTAACAATCAGGAACAAGGAAGCAGAGTCAAAATCGATTAAGTCATCATATATAAAGTATCGAAAGAGGTGACCTATATATTTTAGAGAACAATGGCACAACATGTGTGCTACAAAAGTAATACTGTTCACTGTAAATTAAGACAGAAAACTATTTGGATCATGATGATGTAAAGGTGAAGAGTGAAAAATGGCTTTTGTTTGCAGATATTTTATCAGATGCAGTGACATTAGTCCAGTTTAAGTGTAGCTCAAGAGTCCAAATACTTTGAGGCCGCGGTATATTATCTGCCATTCAATCAAAATCCATCAGGAGAAGGTTTTGAGCTCAAATTGTTAGTTTTCTTTCCATTTTGGCTCACCACCAACACCGTGAAACACTACATGCTTACAGCATCTACCACGATTCTTGAGATTTAACAAAAACCATAAGCCTTTAAGGGTGAAAAGGCCATTTTTGTCCATTTCCCTCAACCAAACAGCCCCAATCTCCCAGTGTTATGCAACAGATCTGGACTGTTTGGCAGTGTCCCATGATAGACATGCCTTCATTAAAGCCATGCTGGACAAAGTGCACCAGTAAAGAGCAGTTGTTTGCACTGCCAGGCACTTTCGCCTACACACACCACCTTTGAACACACCAAGCCCTCTCTTTCACACTACAGTGATTCTACATTGTCAGCAAGTCACGCCACACAAACAGGGTCAACCTGTTCAAAGCCCGTATTTACACGTCACAATGTAGGATCTTTTCACTATCTACCGCTTAATGCGTGATAAAAAAGATTATAAATCTTCCATTGAATGCTTTTGTTCTTATGACAGCATTAAACTAGCATCTTATTAACAGACCCATCCTAGAGCCCATGCGTTATATGGGACAGTACATGATCGATTTCTCAAATCTGGTTGCTTATTAAATGTTACAGTTCTTCAGTTTAAAGCCATCAGAGTGTGTGCATGTGACTTTTCTAGGGCAACTTTATCTTAAACATTTACCCATGATCATGACCTTAATTCAGGGTCAGGGGAACAAAGTCCCCATGACAGGTTTTGGAGACAGATAAGCACTGTGTGAGAAGAAAAGGCTCTGCGCTCACACAAAAACAACACAGAAAATTAAACATTCTCAGGGCGTTTCAAATGTCTTTATTAAACAGTCAACATTTGGCAATGCAATCACATATATTCATTACGACATTATGAGTGATGTTTTAAGACTATAAAACTTCTTAAAAAAATATTGTGAGAATATGTATAAATATGGATTTACCCTGAATTACAAAACATCCCTCACACACACACACACACACACAAAAAATACAGTATACTGTCATGTTATAAACATCCAGTGCATATTAATATTAACTGGCAAAATACTAAAAAAAAATTCACAGTTCATGGAAGTTCCTGCAAGTGACTGAGATTCCTGTAGGTGAGTGAATATTCAGTGAAAATGTCCTCACTTGCACATCAGTGGATGAATCTCATTAAAACAAGCCGGGTCACATTCCACTGAAAGCTGCCAGTCAGAAATTTCTTAAGATTATTAATTCTTTAAATTAATTATTAATTAGATTTTCAGTACAGCGTTCACATTTACCCTTGTACGGTGAATTTCTGCAGTCAAAATGCAGTCATGAATCGCTACACTATTGAAATCTTGGGAGACATTCTGTGGCCAAAAAAAAAGGGTCAAGTGTCTATTATTGACTGTGTCTGAAGTCACTTTCAAACCGGGCAGATTTCTCTTGGGCATCAATCACACTGAATCCCCGTGACAAACTTCAAGCCGTTGTGTAATCTGCGTGGGTACAATGTTTCACCAATAAAAAAACTCCGATTGGTGTGGATTCCTACTGACATGACTGGATTTCGCCCACGAAAATCCACTGAACAATTGTAAATGTGGCCGCACCTTAATATTTAGTACTATTAAAAGTATTTTAACTATTTAGTACTATTATACTACTAAAACTACCCAAAAAAAACAGCTTAAGTTAATGGCAACACACAATAGATACATATTTTGTATATTTATAATATATTAGAATGTTTTATTTCACACTACAGTATCTAGAATTTGACTTTTTTGCATTATGGTAATGAGAACTGTCACACTGCATTGACTTGGCTTCATTTTCTTTATTCAGAATATAATTTGATATAAAAAAAATATATTAAAAAATCTTCTTTTGATTGTAAGGTGAAATAAGACCCCAGGTTTGTGAGATTCATCCACACATCATGGTCTACACTTGAGCCGAATGTGGTTTCTGAATCTCTCGGTGCGACTACGAGAGCATCTCTTTATCAAATCACCATTATATCTTGCACGTATATTAATCTTACCCATCCAGAACGGTCGCTGAAAAGACTTTCAGACACTTACTGTAGACCGGGCGCTGCTTTTCCCATCTGTAAATTAAGCAGAAGAGTTACTCTTACCTTCCTCGTCTTCTGTCTGCCTCAAACCCTCATCCTCACGCTAGCATTGGCTCTCGGCTAGCCTTGGCTCTCCGCTAGCATCGGCTCTCCGCTAGCCCTCCTCCTGTCCAAAACAGACGCTAGACACACTGGTCCAGTGGAGGCTGTCCTGTTGTCAGTTCGTCTGTCTCGGCCTGAAGGCCTTTCTACTCTCATACACAACAACATCATCACGCGCTCAGGACAGCTGCACTCGCTTTCAGACTCAATGACGCACTAAACTTCATTATTACTAGAGCACAACTTTATTTCAACTGGTTTCTTTTTTCAATTGTCAAAATAGTTAAACAATCTAGACTTGGGTCTTTACAGGTTTGACATGTTACATGCCCTCAGATCTGATAAAGTCTACTCTGTTTATCATTCAGAGATAAACAACACATGTACTGTATGCTCACAATATATAAAAATACACGTTACACTGTCTTCAAATCAAAAAATTAAAAGCCCTCCAAATAATATACTCAAGGCCACAACATATTGCATACTCACAACATATCATTTTGAACTACTCTGACTACAGTGTTTGATAACATAATATTTTTTTCCACTCTGAAAAACGCTTAAAAAAAAAAAAAAACAAAAAAAAAAAAACATTCACAAAGGATTGAGGGTGAGAGAAAAGCACAAAGAAAATCCGAGCGGGTGAAATGCAGCAGTAAGGAATGTACAGTACATACACTAACTAACACACGCTACTCTCGCGCGGCCAACGTTAAACACACACCGCTGCGGAAAGAGCTATAACTGGCAGATCTTGGCCCTCAGTAATCTTTCCTCTCATCTCTCCTCATCACCATCTAACTCTGGATCTGAAGCCTGTTGAACACACACACGGTAAAACATCACAAGTCATCATCCTGTGTTACACTTCTGTGGAGTCTGTGGCTGCGTCCGAATATGCCTTCTTTCATACTGTATAGTAGAGGCTGAACAACAGTCTGGATTCAGCCGACGGAATCACGGAATCCACTCATTAAAGCGGAATTTCCTGTGTGACACGGAATGACACGGAATTTGAATAAATAAAAAGGTCAGTACATTTAAATCAGATCGCCATATAAACTAGTGTCTGTGAATATTAAACCACAAAAACACTATTCCTGCATGTTCTGCGTGTGTAATTTTAGCACTCTGACACCTCAGCCTCTGACACCTCACTATATGAATGCATGAACTTCATCTCCAGAGTCACTTTACGAGCATTTCACCGTTTCATTTGAGAACAACTATCGTCATATAAACACACAGAGACTCGAAGGTCTTTCCAGCAAGTTCGGGTTAACTTGAAGAAATTGTGACAGGAATATATTACTGCGGTACAGTAGAGTTTAGCTACGTCTCAATGTAATAATACTACTAACTTAATTTTAACAGTAAAGCTCTGTTGTGCAGCACTTTCTTTGACAAAAAAAGGTTTGTTTAATTTCATATGATTTATAGATAAATTCAATTATTGTTTTATGACGTAATTTGATTGCCAAAAAATTTATAAATATTAAATAAACGATAATAATAAATGTTGTTGTTTTTATGAATTCAGTTAATTAGATCTGCTTTTAGATTATTAAAATGTAATTAAACCATTCAAATGGAATCCAGAAATCTTAAAACAGAAAACACAGAATTTGTTCAAATTAAAACGGAATTTGAGTTGTTTTTTTTCACTAAAATTGTAACTTTTGTTAAACTTTTAATAAATTGTTGTCAAATTGTACAAGTTTCATGATTTAAATTAATTAGACATGCTTTTTGATTACAAAAAATTGTGTAGTCCAAAAAAATGAAAAACGGAATTCAGAAAAATATCAAATGGAATTTGTGAAAAAATAAAAATGATTTCATAAGGTCTCAAGTCTGCCAACAGAGTAGTATGTTCGAATACTATTGAAAAACGATCATATGATCATATGAACACTTCAGAATCTCATCTGGACACTGGAGAGGATTTGAGAATGGGGGTCACATGATAATGGCAGATGAAGTACGTCCGAATTTAATTCATACTACACACATTCATACTAGTGAACATACTTTTTTTTTTAAACAGCCGTGAAGTAAGTTTCAAACCGGATGTAGCACCTACTATACAGTATGTGATTCGGGACGCAGCGTGTGCCGGCGCTGAACTTACCACAGATAAGCTGATGTGTTAATATCTCCTGGAGTTATACCCGCCGCCTCCTCCACCAGAGCCATATCCACCTGAGCACAACAGTGCAGAGGGTCAGGCCAAAACACGCTGAGACAGATATATATATACATATCTATACGCTATTTACCTCCGTAAGGTCCTGAGTTCCTTCCTCCGAAGTTATTTCCCTTCATGGGGCCGTAGTTGGACTGTTGTCCTCCGTAATTCCCGAAATCATTGTAGTTTCCTCCTCCTCCTCCTCCTCCACCACCACTACCGCCACCAAAGTTACCTGTGATGAAGGTGCAACAGCACAACTAATCTGAATAAGCCACAGTGAAGATCATTTCAATGCACATTTATTATTCTACTATATACATTTTTTATTCTGAGTGTTTTACTATTTTTTTAATTATTCAGAAAAGATGCATTAAACCGATCAAAAGCGACAGTAAAGACTTGCATTACATTATTACAAAAAAAAAATTTTGCATAAATGCTGTTAACTTTCTATTCATCAAAAGAAACACAAAAACATAAAGCAGCACAATTGATAGTAAAACATTTACTTTGACGCAGCCTTTGAGAGCAAACGAGACATCAAAAACATAAAAAATCTTGCTGACTCCAAACATTAGAACGGTAGTGTATTTTTTATCATTTGTTTCAATTAAATGATTCGTCGGTCCATGTCATCACAAAAAAAGCTTGTCTTTAGTCAGAATATAACATGTTGCTCCGCCTCTAAAACGACTTCCATTGTAGGATGACATCACCGAACCCTCTTGTTTAGCCCCTCCCCCCGAACCAGTCAAGTGTTTGTCTTAGCTAACGATAACGTACCTCCAAAATTCCTGCCATCATTGTAGTTGTCATATCCTCCAAATCCTCCTCCGCCTTGGTTACCGTATCCAGGACCTCCGCCGTACCCCCCGCGACCCCCTCCACCGCCAGCACCTCCTCCATAGTTATTATTCCCTGCCGTCGCAAACACAGCACAGACCGGCACTTCAGTGATCATCCTCTCAGTCTGGCTCTCGGGGGAGGTGACTGACTGGTTGATTGGGATAAGTTAGCACTTCATTTGGATTGTGACTTCATTTGCACCAATTCCTTGGTTTTTTATCACTTCATAAAATATATATACTTTTTACATAAATATAAAATATACTTTTTCAGCTTAGGAAATTTTCTTATGCTTTTTCTGGTCAACATTGGTGCAAATCTGGCATAAATTAACAGCAAGTTTTCTGCAAATAAACACGTGTCATGTGTTCAATAATCAATTTGGACTTTGTATTTGGTTATTTCCTGTTTTCAGTTGCCATTTTGTAGTCGTCTTGTAGTTTTGCTGTTGATCATCCCATTATCGCTCCCAGTAGAGCTGGGCAATATGACGATATTATCATATATCAATGATCAGGCGATCATCGACGATATCGGGAAAAATTACAAATATATTTCACATATTTATTCACATGAGTTCAATATTTTTTGTAGATTAGTAGTTAGTAGAGTTAGGAATAGAAAATCGATTCCAATTCTGGCATCAGATAGGCCTACTTAAGGTCAGCAATCGGGTATTTGTGATAAAATTAAAATTTCGATTTTGCTTATTGATTCCTGTGTGCACATTTTAATGCAATTTTAAGCCATTCTTTAAAGCAACACCAAATAACTTTTCCTCTTCGGTCCCTCTACAGGTTGGAAGTGGAATTGTCCATTACCGCTGTCGTAAATAATTTTAATTAAGCGCAAGACGACGTGAAAGAGAACACTTATTTATCAAAATATCCCCGTAAACACTGTCGGTTTGGTCTTCAGTGAACAAACAGTTGAGAAAGAACAACAGCAGCCTATATTGGATCCGTGCCTATAGCTAAACCTGCTGTCATTAATGTTAATCAAAGAACAAAAGAAAAGGAAAAGCACTCACTTATCTTGACAGAATAACTTTCGTAACTTTAAGTAGCCTGATCTGTGTTAACAACACTACACGTTATACTTAAGTAAATTAAACTTATCATCGTGAAATGCATCTACTCGGGCGATAACGGCAAAAAGAAAGAGAAACATGGGCCTCATTCTTATAAATCACCAAATTTGGTTCTGTTCAATTGTATTCAATTGTTCTTCTCACGAAACGAAATTCATTTCAAACACAAATTCGATAAGAACAGTGTGGAAATGTTCAGCAACACTAACACAACAGCGAAGCTAATGTTTTACGTTAGTTTAAGCAAAGTAAAACCTTTAACATTTCAATGATTAAATTAAACTGAGTCAAAGGCTATCGTTGTATAACTCAACATGTATGTTGTATCCGGCCGGGGGCGGGGCTCGAGTAGACGATATAATCGGATAATACGTTTTTTTTAAGGTGATTATTGATCAAATATTTGTATTGATATAAAAATAGCCCTGGTGTTTCTAGTTTTCTAGCGTATAAATACACCAATGTTTTCCTTCACTGTGTTTTGTCAGTTGTTGTTGCTGGATTTGTTCCACGTCTGTGTTCCTGTTTTTTGGTCATGTTCATATTTCGTGTTTTTGTTTCATTTCAGTTACCTTTTTGTTTAGCTCTTTTCACTTATTAAAACCCTTGCACTTTGAGCCACTAGCTTCAGCCTGGCCTTTCCCTGTTTGTTACAACACGTTTTATCAGAGAATCAGATTTTTTGCTTATTGATCATGTGAGTGTCATGATACTGTCCCCACCAAATCCGTTGTATCCGTCTCCTCCGTATCCACCCCGGCCTCCTCCGTACCCTCCTGTAAAAGATACAGTGTGTTTAGTGTTATTCACACCTGAGGTCGTGCTCTACACACTCACACACAGGATCAGATGTACAGTATCACATGTCATCTCACCTCTGCCAAAGTTGTCACCTCCGAAGTTTCCTCCTCTGTTCATGAAATTATCCCCACCTCCACCCCCACCGCCACCACGATCTGAGGACGCATCCGGCACAGCACGTTATATATGATTAACAATAACCACATACAATGTTTTCAATATTACACTAACAATTTATCATGAACCTTTCAAAATGTCTATTTCTATTAAGCATGCTACTTACATCTCTGATTGGATCCAGATTGCATCTCCTGCTTTGGAAGGGCTTTTCTTACTTCACAGTTATGAGAGTTGATTGTGTGATATTTTTGTGCTGATGAAAAGGGGAAAAAAATCATTTTAAAAAGGCAAAACAAAGATCTGTTTGCTCAGCTACTGTATAAAACCTGTAAGAACGGGTATTTCTTTATGTAACATGGGTAGTTGACACAGCATGTTTGTGAACTTTTATACAGTTAAGGCCGAAATTATCAAAATATGTAGACAATATTTTAGGCTTTTTAAATAATTTAACTATGAAGAGTGTTGTCAAAAATATCGATATTTTGTTAAATATCGATACTGAAATATCTGAACGGTACCAATACTAATTTCCCGAAGTATCGATACACCGATACTAGCCAAGCTGTCACTTTTACTTCTCTCCAAAGGCGCGTTGACAAACACCACACGCGTCGCGCCTCATTCGCTCTGGTTAAATAGCAAAAGTGAAGTTGGGGTCGATCACACCTGACGTGTTTTTTTTTGCAGTGAGAATGCTGCAGAAGTGCAGTTCATTATTAGTTCATGCTAACTAATGAAACCTTATTGTTAAGTGCTTCCATAATTTCTTTTTATGACAGCCTGGCCAAAAATTGTGTCACAACAATTATATCCAAGTACAACTACACAAGAGCTTACACATTTTTAATAATATTTGAATAAAGAGTGATGTCAATTTTCCACTTTTGGCCACTACTGTACATCAACATGAAGATTTTAGCTAAAAATGAATTGAATTTTTAGGGAACATGTTTATTTTAGTGTATTATTGAGTTTTAATTTTAACCACTTTTTTTGCAATCACTTAAATAGTATTTTGCAAAAATTGTAATAAGTACAAATAGTCCATGTAATATATCAATCAATGGCAGTTCATATAAGCTGCATAATTAAAAAACAATCAGCAAAATTCTGTTTTAATAGTTTTAGATGGACTAATTTACCCATAAACTATTGATTCTGTCAGTCAGTCAGTGTGTGACTAGCAGATGAAAATAAAAGATTTCCATCTAAACTCACCAACAATTTTATCCACAGTATCATGATCATCGAAGGTGACGAAGCAGAATCCTCTCTTTTTCCCAGTCGAACGCTCCTCCATTATGTCGATGGTCTCGATCTTCCCGAACGGCTCAAAGTACTCTCGGATGTGATACTCCTCTGTGTCTTCCTTGATTCCCCCCACAAAGATCTTCTTCACTGTCAGATGGGCTCCGGGTCTATTAGAGTCCTGCATAATCAAAGTACATTCATTTATAGTAGAATCATGATTTCTGAACGATCACGTGACACCGAAGACTGGAGTAATCGCTGATGTAAATTCAGCTTTGCATCACAGAAATAAATTATATTTTGAAGTATATTCAAATAGAAAACCATTATTTTCAATTGTAATAATATTTCACAATATTACTGTTTTTTCAGTATTTTTGATCAAATAAATGCAGCCTTGATGAGCAGAAGAGACTTCTGACCGGTACTTTTGACCGGTACTATACATCTTAATTAAAGATATCTTAAAAAATAAAAAAACCCACCTAATTACTTCTTGTGGCCTGCGTATTCACAACGAGTACAAATAGCGATGCAGATTAACACTAGGCGATTTCCTATGCAGATTTTGACTTGGGACTATATTAGGGGGAAGCACAGGCGAAGCACTGCTACTTGGGCGCAGAGATATCACGCCCAAGTAGCAGTGCTTCGCCTGTGCTTCCCCCTAATATAGTCCTTAATATATAAGTCAATATCTGCCTAGGAAATCGCCTAGTGTTAATCTGCATCACTATTTGTACTTGTTGTGAATACGCAGGCCACAAGAAGTAATTAGGTGGGGTTTTTTTATTTTTTATATCACTTTTACTCAGGACATGCTAGCTGGCAACAAAGGATTCCATTCATTATGCTAAGCTAAGCTAGCGCCAAACCTGTCAAACTAAAACAATGCATGCACTGAGACAAAAATGCATTTGCCCACCTATCTAAATGTAGGAAAGAAGGTGAATAAGCCCTATTTCAAAAAACGGTGGAGTGTTCCTTTAAAGGGGTCATATGATGCTTTTTAATGTTTTTCTTTTCCTGTTTTAATGTATCTGTTCCTGCATATATGAGATCTGTCAAGTTACAAAGCTCATAGTCTCCCACAAAGGGATTTATTCTAACGAAAACACTGATCCAGACCTGCCTAAAACCCTCGATCCAAGTCCAGATTTACCAAACCTCTGCAAACGTCCACGTCACAATGTGAACTATAAGCTGTGTGTTTACAGGTGCTTCAGAAGCTGAAGCTCACGATCATGGTAAGGGGCGTCACATTTCTGACACGCTTGAGAAGTCTCTGAGTCTGCTGGCCAATCACAATGAACTGAGTCTGCTGGCCAATCACAACGCACCGAGTCTGCTGGCCAATCAGAGCACTCTGAGCTATTCAGGAGGAGGGGCTTTGTATAAATCAGAGTGTTTCAGACAGACTGAGAATAGAGGTGCTGCAATAATGGAGTGTGTGAAAAATAATGTTTTATTTACGTAAACCCTAACGCTCAAAATGATCTTCAATTCAGACTTTCTTTCTCAGAATTCTAATACTTTTTCAAATTGATTTGTCAAATTAGTGCTGGTTGGTGATGTCACTAACCCAGGAGGAATGTCGTGTAGTCCCTATCAGTCGTTTGTTGTAGTCCTTAAAAAACGATTTCTTTAAAAGCAAATATCTTCCTTTGCTTTGAAAAGTGAAAAAAGTGAAATCATAATCAACCACCCCTTTAAGTCAATGTAACCGTACCTCTCGGGAAACGGCCCGTTTGGGCTCAACGACACGACCGTCCACTTTGTGTGGCCGAGCTGCCATTGCAGCGTCAACCTCCACGCCACAGGAGTACGTCACAAAGCCGAAACCCCGCGAGCGCTTGTTTGCTGGATCTCTCATTACCTGAGGAAAGAAGAAATCAATGATAATATCATCAGTAACAGTGATTTTGTTGCTGTTATTATTAGTGGTATTTCTATAGACCCTTTTTGCGCCGACATCACAATTACGTCACGGCGTTCGCTGGAGGAAAAACAAAGGAAAAACTGGAGGCGGCCGATACAAACCAGCACAGATTCGGCTACATAAGGACATTCACATTTTAGTTACTCCACCTAAGCTCCGCCCACAAAAAACATCACCATGTTTACTAACTGAAAAGGGGTCTATATGCATTATTAACTCATACACGGAACTGTTGGATGCTTGATTCTGATTGGCTGACAGACATTCAAAGTTGTTGATTCATTAAGCAGGTTAGTAGATTAATTAAGAGGTTTGTATGCGTGAATATCAGCATGACTCATTTTCAATAATTCAAACCATACGCTACAGCAGCTATTTCAATCAACCTATTTGTATGCAAATTTCTGAATATTGCATATAAAATAAAATAAAAAAAAACGCTGTGTGGAAATGCCAAGATGCACATACACAAATACAAATTTTAAAGCAGTGCTTGCAAAAAACTGAATTGAGGCAGATATTTTTTTATCTGATAAGAAGATATAGGCACAAACTGTGATGGAAAAGCATATGCAGAATAAATCCATCGATGTGCAAAAAAAAGTCATGTGACTGCCTCAACAAATCATGTGATCAGAAAAATGGTGGAGAGAGGAGAGAGAGAGAGAGAGAGAGAGAGAGAGAGAGAGAGAGAGAGAGAGAGAGAGAGAGAGAGAGAGAGAGAGAGAGAGAGATAGAGAGAGAGAGAGAGAGAGAGAAAACCTGTGACTTTAATGCTTGAAGGAAAACAAGTCATTTATGATGGAGGATAAAAGAGCCACAGTGGTTTTCCTCGATTGTTGCAACTTCCATTTTTACTACAGATATTTTGCACCAAATTCCCAACTTTTTCAACTTTGGATGGAAACATAGCTAGGGATAGTGTGAGATGGTATTATGGTAATTCCATGATACTCCAAGATGCTTCGGAGATGAACCTGGTACTTTTTTTTCTTCTTCTTCATTTTTTGTAATTGAAAAAATTGGGATTGCAATCTGCTGCAGACACATCAAAGTGAATGCATTTAGTCACTAAAGCGAAACTGAAAAGCATGTGATCTGACGGCCACTCACCACACAGTCTGTGAGTTTGCCCCATTGCTCAAAGTGAGCTCGTAAACTGTCCTCTGTGGTCTCGAAACTCAGTCCACCAATAAACAGCTTCCTGAGCTGCTCCGGCTCCTTACTGACTCGACCCTGTTCACATAAAACACAGTTACATATCAGACTTTTTATCTTCAACCTTTGCCTTTTTACAAATATGCGTCATTAGACAGATACAACTGGCCATTTATGATGCATAATGCTCTAAAGCTATTAAATTAATTGTTTAAAGCTGATAATGACGTGTTCACTGCATGTGTGGGTGTTTCTGCTGGTGAATATGAAGAGCATGGGGCCATACTTTTGGCATATTAAGGCTAATTTAATATTCATTAGATTGAGTGACATAAGCCCACCAATCCCTCCTAATTGGCTGAAAGAGTGACGTTGAAAGGTGGGCTCTTGTCAGTTAGCCAATTAACTTATCTTACTAAGGCTTGATTCATGAATATTAAGTAAAGCACGTGATTGGACGATCCAAAAGATCACCACGCAACGTCATCGTAACCTTGTTAATATTCATTAGCTAACCCTACACCATAGTAAGATTGGTATTTCGGCCGGTGGCAGAAGGTTTCACAATGGCATTACATCTAAAGGAATAGAGTGGCAATGTTGTGTACACTAAGATCAAAGATTACACGCGCATTCTTCCGAGATAAAGCCTAAATTCAGGAGGAGACGGTTGGAAATGAACCGGAGGCTGAGGAGGAGCGTCTAGAACATTCCTTGCCAGCGAGTTCACGCGCCATTTTAGATTTCTTTTTCGTGTTTCCTCCATATTGTTAGATATAATATTACAATTATACATTCACTTATTGTATCTGTATTTCATACGGTCATGTTTGCAAAACAACAGGCTCAATATTCCGTTGACGAAAGTCGACAACCCCCTCCCTAACCAAAACATTAGCAGCACGTTAATAATTGAACCACGAGTTCATGCCTGGCACGGGTTTGGTGTTTAAGACAGTAACTGTAACACCAATAGTCTCGTGTTTCGTTTAAAAATAGTCATATATCCGTCTTAACAGTAACGTTATGCTTTCAGTATCTGCTCTGCTCTGCTCTCGGCCACAGACACACGGCTGGCTCAACATGACAGCAGCAGAATGCACCATTAACACCAAAGCGCTATAATAAACTCACATAAGATATGTATTATTATGAATTCTCCACACTCCATATAATAACAGGAATATTGATAAATCGGTACCTCCATGCTGCAGTTTTTGCGCCCCCTCGGTCTCTGCACGCCACGCGGAATAAAGCGCTGGTGTAATGACACACTTCGGCCATTAGAGGCGCTGTCGGACACTTCAGTACCGGTTAATAAACAAAACTGTGTGCGTCTTGCGGAGGAACATTGTAGCCGGAGCTACTTCTCTCTGTTTATGTATATGACGAGTCACGCAGGTACTGGGCTACTCCGCCGCTGTTGGTCTAAAATAGTCCCAGTATAAACACTTATTTAAGGCGTATCGTAGTGATTCAGGATAAGAAAAAAAACACGGTTTGGAAGATGGATTCATTATATAAATTTTGAACAAAAAAAAAGTTACTTTAACAATGGCTACTAAATTCTGTAAAAATATATTGCCCATAGTTCATGCATTAACTAATCTTAACAAATGAGACTTTGTTGTAAAGTGTTACCATTTTGTTGTTTCAATTTGTGCTGATCCTAATAAATATGTTATGCATAACATATATATATATATATATATATATATATATATATATATATATATATATATATATATATATATATATATGTTGGCTACATGCAGTGACTTTAGCTACAGAAAATTAGTTTCTGACTAGAAAATATGAAACACACAATATGATACCCACCAAACTAATCATCTATCAGTTGTACTGTTGCCAAATGTTGGCCCTTATAATATATACTTAATATATTTTAATATATACTATATATACTTAATATATAAGATATACTGATATTAGCATTTGTATGGATGGATAAATGGATGGATGGATTGATTGATTGATTGATTGATTGATTGATTGATTGATGGATGGATGGATGGATGGAAGGATGGATGGATGGATGGATTGATTGATTGATTGATTGATTGATTGATTGATTGATTGATTGATGGATGGATTGATTAACAGAAGGATGGATGGAGCAAACGATTGATGGATGGATGGATGGATGGATGGATGGGTGGATAAATCGATGGATTGATTGATTGATTGATTGATTGATTGATTGATTGATTGATTGGTCAATGAAAGGTCAATCAAAGCCATCAAACCAAGTCTGTATGTTAAATGTGATCTAGAAAGGCTGGATAGTGAACATTTTTGGAACACTTGTAATATGATCTGTTGTACTAGTGTCAGTTTCCTGTTTGTAAAAAGTACATCACGTACAAATTAAAACAAATGCTAAATGAGTAGTATTAACATAAAATGATTTTAAAATCTCAGGCAGTGTATACTGTACAGTTCATCTCAGCGTCTGGTCTGGACACTGTTTGTCTCGTTGATGACAGCACAGCTGCACTATAATTGAGATGATGCAACTCAAACGTCTGCAACACTGCGGCTGTGACTGTAAACAGTCCAGTGTCCTCCTGTGGATGTGTGTGTGTGTGTGTGTGTATCAACACTGTGACTCATAGCCAATGGTTTAGGAATTACAGTAAATACAGTGAAAACCCAACCAAACGAAGAATTCCCAATAAACCGAACTCTCACTCAACATTTCATTACATTTCCAACTGGTCTAAAGGTGGTTTTATTTCAGATAGTTTTCCTCAAGTTCACAGAGAGTTACTTCATAACAACACTAATGTTTCACAAACACAAAGTGTAACAATACTACTTGTTTCCATGTTGTATATTTTTACCACAAGCGTAATCTTGTGAAAGGATGTGCCTGTGTTAGCCTTCTTTAAGATAAATGCTGCTTAGTTTGATATCTGATATCAAGGCTTTCTCTTGAAAGCAGTACCTGTTCACTGTCATCCATTGTGTTCCTGAGGAAATTATGCAATATGATGCTGTAATTACTCTTAGAAATTAGAAAGTGAAGGCCTACATTCATATGCAATAAACTATGTAATCACGCAGATATTTCCGTGACATCATCCACCAATGAAACCAAAATGTAGTGTGGAGAAGGATGCAGTCAGACTGGTTTTTACACACGAGGTTAATCCTCAAAAGGCCATTAATAAAACCATAGTCCAGTGCGCCACCTGCTGGCCATCCATGCGTTGGCATATTGAACTAATAACAAAAGTCATTTAAC
Source organism: Leuciscus idus (assembly GCA_021554675.1). Classification (NCBI taxonomy): domain Eukaryota; kingdom Metazoa; phylum Chordata; class Actinopteri; order Cypriniformes; family Leuciscidae; genus Leuciscus; species Leuciscus idus. The sequence goes on from CM038626.1 coordinate 11,801,472, forward strand.
ATGTAAGCAGCATCCTACTTGTAATAGTTGAATAAATGGCCTTGGCAAAAAGCTCTCGGGTAGAAGCGTGAATGCAGGGGTGTGTGATGATTTATAGCAGTTTTATGAGATGGTTATAATGTGTGTCATCATTACCACAATGTGACAGATGAAATACTAGCATAATAAAACAGCCACTCTCACTTCCAATATTAGAGCTCGTTTATTTATTGGCAGATGTCTGATTCAGATTTATTAGAGAAGCATATTTTGTTACAGTTAAAAGAGGCGACGAAAGGAAGCGTCTCTCTCTCTCTCTCTCTCTCTCTCTCTCTCTCTCTCTCTCTCTTTATCTGTCTTCGCAACACACTGGACTGGTAACCGCATGTTAGTTCCAGATCATTTGTTTCTTAATTAAACATCTAAAAGCTCTTGGACAGGGTGGCATTATGTTCTGCTGAACACTGTGACCTTTAATGAGTCTCTCGGGTCGTTTTATCTAATGTCTGTGGGTGATAATCTGATTTATTCTGATTGTAAACAGTCCATTCAGTGCTATAAAAGTGTCAGTGTCACTCGAGCTGAGAGAAATGCAGTCTCAGGTCTCCTGTTCTCCAGCAATAACACTGTTTTAACAGCTGTATCCAGTTGTGAACAATAAAGAGATAGCTGAAGACTTCTCTGTCAGAGGTTTGTCCCGAGACACTCGGTTTATCAGTCACTGTTTCCAGTCAAGGCCTCCAGACCCGACGACGGCAACGTCGTGAAGAAACACTCAAGATGGCAGCAGCGTCAGCATTTATGCAGTCATTTCATAATATCTTTGTTTAATAATTCACTGTTTTTAATAATGCACGGATAATCTGAAAATAAATGAAAGACGAACAATAGGCTACAGTTTCATGTAGCGAGCACAGAGCTGAATATTTAATAGTGGAAGTCGCGATAGTCTTTTCTTCTGTTGTAATGTTTATCCGAGTGAAAGGTTGCCCTGACCTCGTCATCAGAGAGGAGAAGAGGGAGGGGAAGTTATTCTCATTCAAGATTATGAAGAACATGAAGCCAATTTTGATGTCATGGTGACTAAAGCCCCTCAAAGAGCTTCTTTAACTTTTGTACAACCTTATGGACATATTTTTGTCTCTTTCAGTTTCGTTTTTTTGATCTTTTTTTTTTGTGTGTTAATGCCAGCTGCATACATTTTGGAACAGGTGTGTATTTTTATTGGACTTTTACTATTTCACCCCTCATTTCCATTCATAAATCTAGTTTGCAGTAGATACATAAAATAGTTTCACTCAGGACCTTAAAGACAAAAATATCCCAATTGAAACCCATTAAAACCCATGCAATATTTGTTAATTTGCTTTCATTCTGTTGGCAAGAATGAATTTCATTTTTGTTTACATTTAAATTTTTTTACCAAATGGTGTAATTTTCTATAGGTTTGGCCTATACAGTATTCCTGTTTTCTGCCTATATTATAGAGCCAATTGGAAAAACTATGCAGTGATAATTGTGTGGGTGTGTTAGGATGGGTGTCAGAGTGTGGTTTGTATGTGTGTAATAAAAATATTGTGTGTGTGCGTGCTTGAAATATTTGAGAGAGAAAAACTCAAACAGAATCTACTGAAAGCTTTTTCTCTGAGATATCAACCTCAACTTTGGAACACAACTTCAGACTTATGGTTTTGATTTACTAGCAGTTTTAGAGTTCAACATGTTTCATAAAATTCATCTTTCTATAAAATATTGTTCATAAATCATTTTTATAAACTTAAACATCTATAACTTTTTTTTTTTTTTTTTTCTCACTTTTTAAACTTTTATTTCACCAATAATCTAAGGGTCTTCTTTAAAATGAGACCAAACGTAAGTCTGTGCTCCCAAGCTTCAAAAGTTTTTTGGACACAAACATTTTTGTCCTCTATGGACCAAATCACTTTTTTTAATTGATGCACAAGGGTTAAACAACCTAGACACCGCATGCTCTGAAGAAACTATAGGCCTAATGAAACATCAAGAATGTTTTCATCTCCAGAATGGACAAATCCAGATATAATGTGGCCCTCTGGCACTTTACTGTTATTGTTCTTCTGATGTTATGTTCTTTTGCCTCTGCTTTTCCTCCTGAGTGTGTGGTGATGTTGATCCATCGGGTCTTTTGAGATCTCCACACACACACACACACACACACACACACACACACACACACACACACACACACACACACACACACACACACACACACACACACACACACTGAAGCTGGGCTGCTCATGTGTTGTTCAGTATCTGAGCTGTGCAGATGTAGTATGATTGATGTGTTGAGTGTGACTTCTCACTGAGATCTTCCACTCGTTGATCAAAACCTCTCTGTTAGAGTTTAGAGCTGAGACAATGAATGTATCAAATCCCCCCCCCACACACACACACACACACACACACACACACACACACACACCTCGTCACGTGCTTGAGGTCTCGAAGGCCCTGAGCTGCTGACTGAACGTGTTTTGTAACCTGTGAAATGATCGCCTGAACGAGGGCCTGTGAGGGGCGATTCGCTTTTCATAACATTTATGCTGAAATAATCACAATAAAACTACATCCTGCAAGTGAAAAATCAATAAATGAAAAGGAATAAGTGATGCCAGGCTTGACCTGTCGCCTCGTGACGTCACTCACGGCTCAGACACACTGCGTGATCTTTCTGGGTTTCAGGACAGCACTTAAGGCAATAATTAACCAAAGTTTTATATCCTATTAAAAATAAGTGAATTATGTAACGCTGGCTCTGTGTGGCAGCAGCTGCGGTCAGCAAGTCTTCGGAATAAATCTCCGGACAGGGAGGAGGATCTGCTGATGGACCCGAAAACCCCTGTAGTGAACACCTTCGCTTTCATTTTTTTTTTTTTTTTTTTTTGGTTGGTTTCAATATCACAACCTGTTTTAGAGAAATAGTGACGTGCTTTGTGTAAAAATCACTGATTCTCAGCAAATGCATTAGTTCAAGCATTCTATATCCATGCATAAAATAATAATAATAAAAAGTTGCAGGATAATTAATTAATTTCCTTGTTTTTCAGTGAAGCAACTGAAACCATCAGCATTTAATTGCCTGTTCTAGTTCAGCCACATTTATAGTAAAGTTGTGGGTCAGTGCGTTTTTTCCCCCTATAAAGAAATTAATAGTTTTATTCAGGATAGCACACATTAAATTGGTCTATTCTTTTCAATGTTTTGGTCATCAAAGTGTCATGAAAAAATGTTGCATAATTTCTTCAGAAATATTAAGCAGCACAAATATTTTCAACAATGTTTCTTGAGCATCAAATCATCATATAAGAATGATTTCTGAAGGATCACGTGACACTGAAGACTTGGAGTAATGATGCTGAAAATTCAGCTTTGATCACAGGAAGAAATTACATTTCACAATAAATTCGCCTAGAAAGCAGCTGTTTTAAATTATATTGTGATGCACCGATCATAGTGCATAAACGAAAAGGTTTAGAGAAAGAGTCTGCAGCTCAGATCAGATCAACTCTCATTATGACCAGTAGGTGGCGCTGTAGGCCGAGCTCATCTGAGAGAGATTTTACACACAAACACTGTGCCTTGGCTCTTGATTGAGCATAATCAACCATGATCCAAAAACAATAGGTGGTTATTATGTTCCTAAAACATTCTTCCCCTGTCAGAAAGCATTGCTGAAGACCTCATAATATAAGCGCTGTCTGAGGATGGAAACTACATGTTTGTATCCAAGAAATGAAAGAATGTGGTTAAATGAACCCGTCCATATTTTGAAAATTTACACGGAGAAAAAAGGTGTAAATAGGCTATTTTACCTTTCGGGGTACAGCCCTTATAATGACATATATGTACCTTTTTACTCCTAAAAGATGTATATCAGTACCTTAGAGTACAAATACGTAGGCCTACTACTCTGAACCTGTATGTGGTATAGGCTATATGTCCTTTTAAGGGTACTGCCCCAGTGACAAGCTGTTGGACCCCGAAAGGTAACATTTTTACACCTTTTTTTCTCTCTGTGTAGCAATAATCCCAATAAATTCAAAATCTAAAATCTAAGATCATATTGCATAATGGATTTGCTGCTATCAGCCAGTGATTTACCTGACATCACATCATTATGTGCGCATGCACCCGCAGTGTGTTGTGTTTAAAGCCTCCTGTAGATGGCGCTCTTATCCACGAAAAGCTCCATGCATCATGAAGAATCATTGACCATTTATGACACAACAATAATGTATCAGCGGTCAGTAAAGCCATTTTTCTTTATTGACGACGTGTTTTCATTCACTTTCCTTTTCATAGAAGATAATAGTTTCTCATTCCAACTTTACTCTTAACGCAGCAGCCTTCCTCTTTTAAAGCATCTCAAGATTAGCTGTATTTTGGTGTCAGATTGTCTGATAAAGCAAAACTTGACCGTGGGTCATTGACAAATAAGAAAACAAAAATAAAAACATTAATTAAAAAGAGCTAGTATTTCTATACACCTTAAATACAAAATAATGAATTATTGATAATAATAATAATAATCTTAGCCTAATCATTCTTGTAGAATACCTTGATTTGAGAAAAAAACCTTTTTTTCTCTCTTTTTTTACAGGTTATTCTATAAGTAAATAAATGCCATTTCCCACCACATATTTAAACTATTAAACAGCTTTAATGGCTTTTCAGCAAAGTTTAAGCTAAATGAAGAAATTATTAGACAAAACAATTTATCAAATTGGACAACATTATATGCAAAAATATTGTTTTGCTAAACAGAATTTGTAATTGAATAAATGGATAAAAAAAGAAAAAAAAATCTGGAAACCTTGAGAACACAAGGTGACTCTTTAGTTGTAATGCTATTACAAAAATATTATGATATTGGAATTTGAATTGTCATGAGCATGCGTTCAGCTCTTACTAATATAGCCTAGGTCTTTCCTGCAACTTCTGGCATATTATCTCAAACCGGCTCAAATCATGTTATTCAATTGTTTATTTTTGCTATGCCATGATTGAGATAAAAATAGAGAACAGCAAGAGAAGCCTGTCAATTTTTTTCTCAAGAATTTGAGAATTTAAGCATTTAAATAGTACTTTAATTGTTATAAGATATAGACCTATCAAAATACAGCTATTTCAGTGAGTTATTGCGCATCACTGACACGACCCTCCTCCATCTCTTAACGGTGTTTTAACTTCTGGTTGGACTAGTTTTCTGTGCGCATTGCAGCCTGTGAGCTGGAGTCTGAACACACACACACACACACACACACACACACACACACACACACACACACACACACACACACAACACACACACACATCTCGCAGCTCATAGCAGTCACCGATAAGCATTTGTTGGAGTGACATCATCATCATAGTGCCGCGTGACCCGTCCTGATCAAAGGGCCACTGTGTCCGGCGGGCGAGTCCCAAATCGCGGCCTATTCATTCCACATGTATGAAGTGCCCTAGTGACGTCATCACCGGGCGCTGCTGACCTTGCCCTGTCCCGCGCGGATCGAGGGGAAGCCCGACCGGCCCACACGGACATACGCAAGTGGAAACCAGAAGGAAATGGAGAATTGCAGAAAAGGGAACCAAAGAGTCCATATAAGCAGCGTTTATCAGCCTCTCTCACGAGCGCAGGGAGCCAGAGCCTCGGTCGGGCTGGGCCACAATCCCTCTCCCAGGAATTGAGGAAAAGCACAGTCCCGCGCATCTGTTTCCTCAGACAGCACATAGAGGAAGCGGGACGTAAATCACACACAACAAAAATAGAATCAGGGCTGTTATTCAGAATGATCTGGGAGACCTGCTCCTTTTTTTTTTTCCAGGGCTGGCACAAATTTACACTGGCATCCTTACAACAGGCCATACCTGATGTGCTTTTGGAAATAAATATCTTATGAGGGGCCGAGACTGGCTGGGATCTCACTCTTCAGTGGAGAAAATAAAATAAAGAAAGAAAGAATTTATATATAGACCTATATAGGCTATATATATATATATATATATATATATATATATATATATATACACACACATATATATTTTTTTTCTTTATAGTTACATATTTAAGTCAACAACATAGCTATTTAAAATTCAAACTTTATTGCACAAGAAAAAAAGGTTGTTACATTTAACCCCTGCATGGCTGGACATGTTGTGACCCTATGGCGGATGGGGAACGTTGGTCCTGGAGGGCCTCTCTCCCGCAGAGTTTATTTCCAACCCTAATCAAACACACCTGAACAAGCCAGTCAATGTCTTCAGGGTCAGTAATCAGGTGACAATCAGGTGAGTGTTTTCAGGGATGGAGCTTAACTCTGCAGGACAGTGGCCCTCCTGGACCAACGTTCCCCACCCCTGCACTATGGGGTAAGTTGTCACAATAATACCTGCTATTTATTGACGCTGATTTGAGAAGACTACATATTTTACACAGCTTATACAAGTAAGTAAGTAAATAAACAAATACCATCTCCCACACTACTATCAGTTTTAATGGCTTAAAAGTTTAGGCAAAGTGAAGAAATTATTAAACAAAACAATTGATCAGAATGAACATAGTAGCACACAATATAAAATTTTTTTTGTTTTTCTTAACAGAAACTGTAATTAATTAAATGCATAAAATTATATAAAAAATTATACAACATTCCTCATGGAAATCTTGAGAACAAAGTTTTCTTTCATCATAGTTGACTCTTATATGAATATTGTATTCACATGTTAACCAAATACTATCACAAAAATATTTAAGATATTAGAATTTGCCTATTATATGAGAGTTTTGTGTTAGAAACGTTCAACCTGCGTTCAGCTCTTACAAGTATAGGTCTTGTGCCAACTTTCCTGAGTGACATATTATTTCAAACTGGCTTTGGCAAATCATGATATTCAATATTTGTTTGTTTACTTTTGCTATGCCAAGAGATGAAAATTTAGCACAGCAAGAGAAGCCTGTCATGTAATCCGTCGAAAACGACCGCTTGGCTGCTACCAAACTTATATTAGCCTACACTCTATTGATACAAATAAAATGTGAATTATGCATTGAAATATGTCCAGTGCCATCTGGCTAAACAGTGGGTATTAAATCACACATCGGAATAGCTCGGAGAGTTAATGGAAATTCCCTGAATCTCGTAAACAGCTCTGCATGGTGTTTCTCCGAGGCCAAGAGCCCACAGCGATGAGCTCCACACGAATCCTTCAGCAGCCGTCGGTGTTAACAGCTGTGTGGAGAGAGTTAGCATGAAGGAACAGACTGATGGCTAAATACTGGACTGCTTACACACACACACACACTAGTTCACTTCCAAAACCTAGTGAGCTGCCTTGTCTAGGGATCTGCCTTCAAAGAAGCATCATAACTGAAATATGGCACCTAATAAGTGACTGATGTGGAAAGCTGTACAGGCAGAAACTGAATGCCACACTAACTAGCTTTCCTTTCTACACAAAAGAGACTCAAGAGACAGTTAATTCCAGTAGAGTTTGATGTTAGCATGTCACTAAACTAATGTAATTCTCCATTTAAAAGCATAAAAACAACAGTCATTTTAATTAGCGTTACAGTCATGGGGCACCATTGACCTCCATAGTATGGGAAAAAAAATACTATGAAAGTCAATGGGGTCCATCAACTGTTTGGTTACAAGCATTCCTCAAATGTGTACAGGTTTGGAACAACTTGAGGGTAAGCAAATGATGAACTATCCCTTCAATGCTATTTGGGCATAAGAAACAACATTTATGGGACAGTTCATTGCTTGGTTATTGAAATACTGTATGTTATTTGAATGTGAGTTTCCCAATCAGGTAGAAACTTGGTCTTGAATTCCCAAAATAGTTGCCCAGAGGCGTTGCAAATATGTCCATCAAATGAAATGACTTTCTTGAAAGGGGACTTTGGCCAAAATGAGGCATCTTGAGCAGTGGTTCTCAACCAGGGGCCCGGTGGGGAGTTTCAGGGGGCCGAGGACGATTTAAGAGGCCTTCTAAAAAGTCTTGATTTTGTTTTTAAATTGGCTCTACTGGAATAATTTACTGGTTTTCATGTTTGAATGTTCAAAAACACATTATTTTCCCCATATTTAACATTGTTGAAGCTCCTCTCTTTCCAGTCTAACGCTCTGTTTAGTTCCTGTCTCTGTGAAGCCCCTCCTTCTGAAAAGCGCAGTGTGCTCTGATTGGTCAGCTGGATCAGTGTGTTGTGATTGGTCAACTGGGTAGGCAGCTCACTAGCATTTGGAACAGATCTAATGTTTCCCTTGACTTAAACAAAAAATGCTTTCTCTGTCTGAGAAACAAATTATTAGGGTTTTAAACCCTATTGTAATTGTTAAAATTTAAAATTTAAATTTAAACTCCCCTAAAAGTGATCTGGCAGACCAAACTGTAAATCATAGAGGCTTGAAACTTTGAGGGCTGGTAGTACTCACACCATCTACAGCGTCTGAATTTTCAGCCCGATCTCATCCCAAGGCGTCATATACTGATGCTTTTGACATTTCGTCTACATCCAATATGAGACGCAGATAGATATGGGCCAGAAGGCGCCTCCTAGCGGTCTAACCCTAACCCTACCCCAGACCTAAACCTACCCATAACCGAACAAAGCTCTGTGCGTCTCATATTGACGCTAAAGGGCGTTGGATGGAGGCGAAATGTCAAAAGCGTCAGTATATGACGCCCTAGGATGAGAATGCGTTGGAATTTTCGGGTATTTGGGATTTTTTGGAACTAGTGCTATAGGTTTTTGGCCCGATCGGAACCAAACCAGTGCAGCAAGATTCTGATTGTCAATAATTATCAAAACAAACGTTAAAATTTCGATTCACAGACTGTGAATCTAATCTAAGGGCCGCCAAAACGTTCGAAGTGGGAGGGGCCACATTTTCTAAAATGGCTATAACTCATCGGAGTGAGTATACAGTATGTAAGAGCTCATTATGTGGTTGTGTGAAAAAGCATGTGGTGACTGGCCACTTGGTGGCGCTATAACATTGAGAAACCATAGAAACTGCTATAACTATGCAACCCTAAGTCTGATTGACGTGAAAATTGACATGCGGTGTCTTCGTCCAAGGTGCCAAGACAGCCTTCGAGGACATTCGCGTATCTTCAAAAATGCGTCCGGTGGCGGGCAATGAAGTTTGAGAAACTCGCTGGGCCTGTTTGACTCACGCCCCTAGAAGCCTGTGAGAAATTAGAAAGAAATCGCGTAAAGGATTTTATACCATGCGATTTTTGGCACACATCCACAACATTCATACCACATGTTGTACATCTTCATTCTGAGCAACTTTGCCTCTAGGACCGCCACTGTTAATCGAATCGTTTGTTAAATATTGGAGATTATTTCAAAAACCAACTTTGGCGAACTAGTCCTAGGTTTTTGGCTCAACCTCAATAACTGTTAAAAAGCTTTTAAACCATTATTTTCTATGGTAAACTGCCTGTATTGGTCGTAAATGGTCTATTCCATCTATGATCGAGAAGGTTACATACTTGCTAATTAAAACATAATACCTTTTTACGCATGTGCTTAAAGGACTTAAAGCGCATGAACCCCCGATAATTGCTGCTCGCAGCTATATTTCCTATACATTTTTTTTGCTCAAATCTATATAAATCAGCCAGCCTATAAAAGTTCCATGCAATGAAAGTTCGCATGTGACGATAAAGCTCGTATAGGTTTCAGATCTCAAGGCCCTTCTTTGTTTCTTTATGAAACAATAGTCTTATAGATTCACTGTCAAGAGGAATGACATAATTCTGAATAAAACCAAGTAGATTTTATATACTCTGTTGTGGTTTTGGAGTGCATTGATGCCTTCTCAGATAATGAGCTCGCTCCATGGGCCGTGAACACAGAGAGACGCACGACAGCAAAGCCTCTTCTCTGGGACTAATACATGCTACAGACTGACGAAGACGTGATTAATAACTGTAGAAGAAAATGTTGCACAAACAGAAATGTGGTCCTAAAAATGATAATTTAGTCATAGATGGTCGTCCTTTTCAAAGGCAGGCCGCACAGTTTGCTGTTGAAGATAGTGGCGTGTGGAGATGGAGCGGCACTATTGATGTTTGTGAAGGGGACATCAATACTGCTCTGTAATAAAGCTCTGTTGACTGCAGGGAGCCTGAGTCGCGTTTCCTCGCCCCCGGTCCACACACGCACCCTTCTATCGCCCCTGCTCTCAGATGTAATTACCTTGCTTGGCTATCCATTTAGGAAGTTTTTGTCAAGTAAAATCATCTCTGACTGTGATGAGCGAGCAGGGTTATGTGTACGTTAATCTCCGGGGTGTTATGGGTCATTCCTTTCATGCAAAACATTGTTCATGGATAACACTCAATCTTAACAGATAGAAATCATATTAGTTAGTTTTCTTTTATCAAAAGGAAGCAAATATGGGATGGACTGTAATTTCATTACTTTGGTTTGATTGGATGTTTTTCATTTTTGCCTATATCTTCTAAAGTGAAAATACTAGGCTAATTTAGACCTATTAAGAAATATCCCAGGTGTTTCTTCCTCACATCTTTAATTGGATTTCAAACTAAACGTGTTTTCATGCCAATACTGAGTCTCATTCTCAAATAACTGAGTGTTTTATTTGTGCTTGTATGCACACACCTGAATTTGTTCGTAACTATGTTCTAATGTTAATGAATTCAGATTAACCTAAAAGAGAGATCATGTACCTGTAGTTGGTAATTTGCATAAAGCATGCCCACATAATCTTCATTTAAGAGTTTTCCATACAACCATACTCACTTCTCTCTCCTGCTCCTCTCACTGGCTGTGTTCGTAATCGCCCCTCATTCACTATTCCCTACATTAGTCCACTAATATATTCCACTTGAAGAAGTGGATTAAAAAGAAGTGAGTGAATTCGGACACTGCTGGAAGTTTAACAATCATTTGAAACTTGGCAAACTGGCAGCTCCAGAAGTAATGAAAAGATTTATCATGAAAATTAGCATGTATAAACCATTAAACAATTTAATAATCAATTAAAAAGGAACTTATACCAGTAAGATTTTACGCTGAAGCCACATTGGACCAGCAGTTTGGAAAATGGATGGATGGATGATTTAGCGCCATCTTCTGGTCAGACACGGGAATTCACAGTGCATTACAGGTGCATTGTGGGATTGAGTGCACTCGATAACGTCCACTATGGTTTCGGACACCACTACAAATGGCTGTTCACTCGAACAGTTCCCTATTTAAGGGTGAAGGGGGCGATTTCGGACACAGCCACTGATTCCTTCGTGCAAAGCAATGATATTTGAATAAAGTAAAGTGTGTCGAATGCAATGATAAGATGTTCTACCTGCCTGTCAACATGTGTATTTCTATACCTCCACACACCTGTTTGTGCAGACATCACACGTCATCAGAGCGTTCATGCTATGCAGATTTAGACAGACGTCAGTCACCGAAACAGCTGCCGCCTTTAACAGTTCCTCCTGAACCAAAACAACCAGCTTATGCTGCGTTCACACCATAACTATTGTAATCTGGAAGAGATCAAAACCAGTGATGTTGTAGACGCACTGAAGGGAGGGAGGGATCTTATGCATTTCGAAGCTAACTCGCCATTGCTAGCCTCTGAAAATTGCCTACCCTACCTTTAAATTCCTTCCCAAGTGTGCCGCACAAGTCCTGAAAAGTGAAGCCAAAGCATTTTGATCGCCCCCTAGTGGCTGGCTGCAGTACAGGTAATAAAACCCACCCTCTCCATGTAATCGAATGGGAAGATAGCCAAACTAACTAGCTCTTATCATGCTGATGTATGTTCGAGTGTTAGTTTGTCCTGTAAGTTTGGTTTTAGTCATTTAATGCTGGTATAAAAACTGGTAATGTCATATACTTTGTACTGTAGTAGTAGTATTGTGGCGTAATAATCTTTTTGGTTGTAAAATGTATTACTTGAATGAAATGAAATCGAATGTAGCTATACCTGTGGATGAATCATTCATTCACAGACAGCATAGAAGTTCAACCAGTAAAGATCTTCATCGCTGGCAAACAATAGGATGCTTTTGCAGATTTGCTTTCACTTGTTTGTAGGTCCACGGCCACTTCATCTAACGCTCTTGATGTTCTTAAATCTTCCTGTTTTTTGACTCAGATGATTCAGTGTGTGAAGGAAACTGAACAAATCATTCAAACTGATTCACGAACTGATCTAGACAGTTCGGCCAACTTGTTCGATTATGTCTTTGAACAAAATCGACTCAAAGAGTGATCCATTTGTGAATTGAGCATCGCTCATGCCCCCCCCCCCCCAAAAAAAGATTGGAATAAACTACGCATTTCATATATTGCATTAAAATAAAGTAACGAGAGGAACGTCGCCAAGCGTAACGAAGTAAAAGTACAGTTTTTTCCTTAGAAATGTACTTGAGTTAAAGTAAAAGTACCCACATTTAAATCTACTCTTAAAAGAAAAACATTCCCCCAAAAATACTCAAGTAAATGTTACTAAGTAAATGTACTTCCTTACTGCCCACCCCTGGCTTTAACTAATAATAGAGTGTTTCATTGATTACATAATTTTGTAGGCCAATCCATAAATTAACATCAGCCTAGTTCCCACGACAGGGATTTTTCCATTGAAAAATCTTTTGAATTTTGAATTACTGTGGAAAATAAGTTCTGTGACCATCAAAAATGGATGATTCTTCCACATTTTGTTCATCATAATATTCACAAATTAACTTGAATGAATTTTACTATGAATTCAAGTCAAATACAAGTAAATACAAGTAAAAAGCTCAACGTAGGCTATAAACGAACAATATACAGTCACATGACTTGGCGTAAGCATGTGATAACTCTTTCAGTCTTTATTGAAAAACATTTTCGCTCAAAGTTTGAGTTAGAAAAGTTTGCAAGAGTGTGATTATAAAACTAAGAGGCTGTAAAAGTGAGTAGATGAGTTCCCCTTCAAGGGAACTCAAGCTGCGTCGTAACGCTTTGAGTGCGTCATGAAGCACGTATGGAAGCAGTCCAATGGCGAGACGGAACCTCATAGGCGTGTGACGTCATCGACCAGGAAACTATAAAGCACCCCTGAATCACAACACCGCCAGCTTCTGTGCCTTCAGCAAGTGAATCATTGCTAAAGGCCTTCCTTCACCCTAGGCCGGGATATGTTCCTAAGGTCCCTACTAATATTGTTAGACCAATAGTACTGCAGACTTTCTGTCCTCCTCCTTTTCTGACGTCAGACCAAGAGAAGCTAAATCTGCTCTGCCCGGTTAGGGCCTTAGATGCTTATGTCCACAGAGCTGCCCTGTGGAGGAAATCTGAACAGTTGTTCGTGTGTTTTGGGTCCCCCAGGAAGGGGTGTCCTGCATCTAAGCAGAGAATGAGCAAGTGGGTGGTCGAGGCTATCTCTCTTGCTTACGAGTCGGCTGGTCAGCCTTCACCATTGGCCGTACGAGCTCACTCGACTAGGAGTATGGCTGCTTCTAAAGCTCTATCGTCAGGAGTCTCCTTACAAGACATGCATGATGCGGAGGGCTAGGCCTCACTACACGCATTGACTTCAGCTCCACTCCAGGGGCGCAGGTGCTTTCGTCCGAATGTGCGCACTGACTTCACACAGACGGACACTTGCTCTTATGGCGACGTGGGTATTAGCGTTCCCACAGCGTTTCGACGCAGCTCGAGTTCCCTTGAAAGGGAATGTCTCGGTTATGTATATGTAAGAGGGAGCGAGGCGCTGCGTCGCCCCGCCATACTCCCAGCATGCCCGTGATCAACTTGCTTCAGCCTATCAGAAGCTGGCGCTGTTATGATTCAGGGGTGCTTTAAAGTTTCCTGGTCAATGACGTCACCCGCCTATGACGATCTGTCTCGCCATTGGACTGATTCCATACGTGCTTCATGACGCACTCACACAGGGGCGTTCCCACAGCGTTCCCACAGCGTTTCGACGCAGCGTCTCGTTCCCTCTTCAGGGAACCAGGGTTACACATGTAACCGAGACGTTTACCTGTTCGGCGTGATGAAGTTTAATGACCCGATGTCGACAACATCTGTACTGTAGTCCCGCCTTTCTCAAAACAAGAAAATGATGTTTAAATACGTGCTGTCATCCCTGCAGCACTCTATGACATCATCCTCCAGGAAATTACATAATTTCAATGGGAAAACAACATTAGATCATTTAGAAAGTATTAACAACAAGTATTAACAATCTTAAACATTCCATCCTGTTTGAAGAATTTGATACAATTAAAATGTACCTTTCTTCCTTACAGCACAATTGCAACACAAGCATATTCATTTTGTGAATGTTACAGAGTTCGAAAGGTACTAGTTAATAGGAAAGGCCCCCATAAAAGCTGGCAGAGTCAGACTGAGGTCCCCAGGCTCATTCCGAGAGTGACCTGATCCCACCTCACTCCCTTAATACCTGTACAAGCACAACAAACGAGCAGGAAAGTGCTGTCCTGACAGTTTGTGGCTGTTGAACCAGGAGAGGAGAGCTGGGCAGGGCAGGTGTTTCCCGCGTCCCCCGGGAGAAAGCAACTACACCTGCCGGCTGCAGGCCATGTGATGGATCGATGGAAGAGGAACTGACTCAGCGCTCTAGCTCTGCACAGGACCTGATTGAAACACTCTGTCATCACACAAACAATAACAGACATTCATCTTTTAGCGTCGGCAGGGGAGGCTGCAGCCTCGTGCTTGTGCAGGACTGATGAGGGCAGTAAAGGGAAGGAGACGGGTTGCTTTAGGAAATGGTTCTGTGGACCCGCACCGTGTCAAACAGCCTCTTCAGCAAAGCTTCTTTATAAAGCACAAACACCTGCCTAATATCTACACAGGAGGACGGAGAACAGCCGTTTAACACCATCCCACTGACACTTACAGAGTCATCAGACAAACTTCATTAGTCATCTGCATCACATTCAGATAGATCCTCTCTCCAAACACAGCTATGTGTACGCTGTAAAGCTGTGATGAAGGTTTATTATATGAAAACACAATACTCATCCATAGGTAAGACTAGCTGTCAAATCACACAGAGCAGTCG
Source organism: Leuciscus idus (assembly GCA_021554675.1). NCBI lineage: Eukaryota > Metazoa > Chordata > Actinopteri > Cypriniformes > Leuciscidae > Leuciscus > Leuciscus idus. The sequence continues at coordinate 11,816,561 of CM038626.1, forward strand.
GCAAGTTTTGAGTCAAAAGTCCAAACGCTCATGTCGGTTTCAAACATCTAGTTCAAAACTAGTTCGAATTATTCATCTAGTTTGAATTATTGCAGTATTCAAATATTTTTTTAGTACTGTCAAATCAATTAATTATCGATTAACTAACATTAAAGCTTGTGTTATATATATATATATATATATGTCTGTGTGTGTGTGTGTGTGTGTGTGTGTGTGTGTGTAATATATATATACTATATATCAATATAAAAATCTATACACACACATATATTATGTAAACAAACTTTTATGTTGAACTTTTAGGTGCGATAAATCGATTTGACAGCACAGTTTATTTTATTTTATAATGGTTTAATTTAGCTGAAAAGCCCTTAAATAGTATATAGGCTAATACATTATATGTATAATTTTGACAAACTGGTATTCTTCTCAAACCAGTGACAAAAGCATTCTCCCATTTAGAGTCATTTTGTGTGACATCATGTCCTTGTAGTGGGGCATGTTGTCACAAAAGGTCAACATGTTTTAAATGAAGCTTTTTTTTTTTTAAACAGTGAAAATGTTAAATAGCTTTTATAACCAAGAATTTAAGCTTTGTGCCTATACAGATAGTGACTTTCAAAAATACCTTAATTAAATTATTCACTGGAGTAAAATTCACAACTAGCCCCATGTCTTAATCATATTCATTCTATGTGGGCCTATAAGAAATGGATAAAGAGACCGCATTTCACATGAGGTTTAAATATGATAATTGAATGTGATAATAAGAAAATGATTAAGCTGTAATTATAATCCTTTAATTAGACAACCCTGAAAGGTGATAGCAATCAAAATGGCGTGTGTTTAGTTGAAGTGCAGTTCCTGTGGTCGGTGATCAGTAGAGGGCAGCCTGATCACACCGGCTCCACAAAACACTGAACATGTACTGCATCTCCACAGTTACACCAGTTTACCATTGCACATGATATTCAGAATCAATTTTTCATTCACCAAAGTCTTATAGTACCTCAGAGGTTCGCTTGCAATGGTAGACATGAGGAAACACACATCGGTTTGAACAGAGTCGTAGAGTCCGAGTGTCTGACAGTAATAGATGGACTCCAATATTACGCTCAAAAACCTTTGAGGCTTATTGAAAATGGGAAGCTAATCTTATCTAAAAGTAACACGCTTTGAAGGCGTTATGAAAAGCTGCTTTGTGTGTGCATCGCCGCCGCCCCACACGCTCATAAATCTTCAGGTGAAATAATTGTTTACAGTTTGAATTAATGTAACACGCATTCCTCAGCAACTAATAAATTAGAGACGCTCTCATTAGCATCTGAATTGATTTCCCCCCTAATTCTCATCCAGCACACAACACATGTGGCTGGGTCGCGCTCAACTTTCTCTGCCTGTTTTCTTTCTGGATTCCCAAGCAACTACAGAGAAAGAAGAAGAAGTGCAGGTTTAAAAGAAAAGAAAAGAAAAGAAACATGGACTATAAAGCCAAAGCTTGTCATTGGTATGCAAAAAAGAGGGTCCCTGGTTATTTATTCTGTTATTCTTTGTTGTGAACATTATAATTTATAGCTTCAGTTAGTGTATGGTTTGCAGTAATATATGCTCTCTCTGTGGAGAACAATTCAGGAGTTCTGGTGCAGGGAATAGTCTGAATATTGAACAGTCTGTCATCATTTACTCACTTGCATGCTGTTCCAGATCTGCAACTGTCTTTCCAAACAACAAATGCATAAAAATCACAGAATCTGTCAACAGTGCCATTGGACACATGCACATGACTGACGCCGATCCACACCAGGATTGGATCAATTCTCGTTTTGTCATCGATTGCAACAGTTTGAATAGGTGAAAGTTCACCTTCATTGTATAGAAAAGAGAAGCTTAATGTTTTCTTTCATTGAAAAATGAACAGATTTAGAATGACATGAACAGTGGAAATGTCTTTTAATGGTCACATACTGATATTGGTGTTTATTAATGGCTCACGCTCTAAGAAAAGTACTGTACGTAAAAATGCACTGTGTTAATCTGAAGGAATTTTTCAAATAGGTTTTTCACCGTATTTTGAAGTTTTCTCGATTGAAGGAAATGTCCATAAATCTTATCAGATAATGTGCAGACAGAATTTTTTATTTTTTTTCACAGTGTATCTCCACCACAGATATTTAGGAGGGTGTGCACCCTCTAATATTTATGGTTTTTCTATGAACAATTCTTAAACTATGCTTCCCCCATCTGAATATGTGGTTATGGCATTGGTTTGTTGTGTTGATTTCAACCATGATGAACCTGTTAGTAGGATTAGATTAGTTCTTGAAGAAACAGTAAAGAGGGGTTTATCCTGTCGTGTGTGTGTGTGTGTGTGTGTGTGTGTGTGTGTGTGTGTGAGTAAGACTGGGTTGGCAGTGCTCTCTTATCTTGTCCTGTGCTGCTTATCTGTTCAGTGTACAGCATCAGGTCTGCTCAGATCCCAGAGCCCAAACCTCCAACCAGGAACAAAAGAGAAATTCAAACACTCACACACAATCACTTAGCTGTCTAAATTAGGTTGTAGACTTGAATTAATTGAGCTGTTTAGTCCACATTTTCTGAAGAGACACGATCACTTTATATGATGAACATATTGAATATAGGCTTTTATGCACATAAAAATATTGATCAGTGAACATAAACAGAAGCTTGAACCTGCTTGACGCACAAGAATGAACCTCACTGGTTCTTGCTGAAGCTCAAACGTGATGCGTAACACGAGAATGAACATCATTGGTTCTTGCTGAAGCTCAAACGTGATGCGTAACACGAGAATGAACCTCATTGGTTCTTGATGAAAGCTCAAACGTGATGCGTAACACGAGAATGAACCTCATTGGTTCTCACTGAAGCTCAAATGTGATGCGTAACGCGAGAATGAACCTCATTGGTTCTCGCACGTCAAGCGAACATGCTTGTTTACCACAACTGATGTGTGAGTTGATGAATGTTTATTTGTGAATAAAAGCCAAATTTCAATCTGTTCATCATATAAAGTGATCGAGTCTCTTCAGAAAATTTGACTAAACTGATCAATTCATTTGGATTAGTTTTACGATCTCTTTATGAACTTTTTGAAGCGTCAAAGTGTCACTTGTGTTGCTGTCAATGGAGGGACAGAAATCTCTCGGATTTCATCAAAAAGATCTTCATTTGTGATCCGAAGATGAATGAAAGTCTAACGGGTTTGGAACGACATGAGTGTGATTAATCAATGACAGAATTTTCCTTGAATTCAGGCACACACACACACACACACACACACACACACAAATCGCTGTAAAATCCTCTAATTCTACACTAAACACCAGCAAACAGCTCCACATTAACCTCTGACCCTGTATCACTGCAGTCTAATAGTCTCTCTCTCTCTGTGTGTGTGTGTGTGTGTGGGTGGGTGTGTTTCCGCGGCCGAGGCCGTGATGGCAGATTTACAGGATGTTGTGGACGGGATTGGTCAGCACTTCGCTGTATTGAGGATGCATGTGACACATATGACTCCCGTGGTGTCGCAGAGTGATGACATCCTCTTCTTAATGAGCATTGTTAGCGTAGCATGAGCAGAGCTGCGGCGAATCATAAATCAGCCGCTCAGACACACAGGAAGGATTCCCTAATGAACAGCCTCTCTCCTCTTTCATGAGAGATCTTTGAAAGCACACAGACCATCAGCAGTCCTGAACACACACTCCAGTCCTGGTGCCCGCTGGTCTGGGAATGACATGCGCTTGAACACAACACTGAACACACACGCAGAGCTCTGAAGATCTGAAGCTGCTGGTCTGAGGGGTGATTTGTTGAGTGTCATGGTTAAAGGTGAATGCTGTGTGTGTGTGTGTGTGTGTGTACATGTTTTCTATCCCAGTGAAACCTGAATGCACGCTGACTCATGGAGACTCGTGTCACTGTGGACGTAAATTGAGGAAACAAGATTAAAAATCATACAAAAGGAGTTGTTTTGAAAATGTAAAATTGCAGAAAGTTTTGCGTGATGGGTAGGTTTAGGGGACGGGTTAGTGTGTGTGTGTGTGTGTGTGTGTGAGATAGACATGCTTTATATCAGTTTTGCTTTTGGTCCTAGATATTTTATTGGACTTCAAATGTCAACAAACACAAAATAGATTATAATGCAAAATTAAACACTGAACATTATATACCAGAATGTTTTAAAGGTGCTGTCTGTATCTTTTTCACTTTACTAAAGCATAAAAATACCATAAAATGTTTGCAGATATTTTGGAAACATGTTGAGGTCTCATACTCGTTTCTCTAAAAAAGTTATTTTATTTATTATTTTACACGTTCCGTGTTGTCAGTCTGTTTTTGTTTTGGTCAGTGTGACTCTGCCACCGCCAGTTCACCCAATAGTATTTCGACACCCCGGATGCCAGTTGGCAGGAGACACAGTGTATTGCAGCCAGCAAACAAACTGGGTCAGAGATTGCAGATTCCACACAACCTAAAGAGCCTCGGTATTCCTCTAAAAATCTCTTTGAACGAGAGAATATTAAAACATGGATAAATCAACAAGTGTGTAAGTCTCCTTGGCTTTCATTGTCAATTGCGCTCGTTCCTGTTGCGTGTCCTCAAACTGGCAACCCAGTGTTGAGTCTGAGGGTGAAACAACGATCTCCCATATTTTGAATGGGACTGCAGTACCTATTTCCACCACTAGCTGTCAATCTTACAGACTGCACCTTTAATAAAGTGTTGAATCCGCAACCTAGTCGGAACATACTTGCAAAGCGTTTTGCAAACATTTTACAATATTTCTGAAAAATACAACTTAAATCAGCCTAAGTTGTTTTTTTAACACTTAATTGCATGTTAATTGCAATTAAATGTATTATATTTTAAATTTATACTATATGCAATTGTGTTTTTTATCCACTCACTTAAGGACATCTTTATATGTAATTTCATAATTCTATTATTTTTTGAAATATGGCTACTGCCGAACATAATGACAAGCATTTTTGGTAAACTAAAATATTCTTTAATGCCATTTCTATTGAAATGTGTATGTCATGTATTTGTAATCACACATTTGTATTGCACACATGTATTTGTAACTACACATTTATAAATATGAAGTTGCAATTTAGTACATTTGAAATATATTAACTTTTAAATGTAATATTTAACAACACCATATTTAACAACAACTTTACATGTGCTTTAGTATCAAAACATCAAGTGTACTTCTTTAAAGCACAACAAAGGATTTTAAATGATTATAATTGTATAAAATGTACTTTACAGTAAAACCTCATTTTATATTATTAAAAAATGCACTATGTGTACATGTGTGTGTAGATTTGAAAATCATGCTTTCCCCATTATTGTTGAATCACGGAAGCTACACCAGATATTTTGCCAAGATATTTCTTATTTATTATGTTATACATGTATCAGACAGAGAGAAACAGGCATACATGAAAGGTGGTCTTCATTCCAGATTTCTCTGTTCCCCATTTCTCTATCCCCTCGCCCCATCATGCCAGCTGTAATGGTTTCTCTATGTTTCTCCTCCCTCACCCTCTCATGCCTTTATGTTTCTCTATGTTTCTCATCCCTCACCTGATCATGCCTCTATGTTTCTCTGAGTCAGGACAGTAAGGATTGAGCTTATATACACCACTGAGGGATTTACAACTTCCTTGTAAGGTAGAAAAACATGTTGCGGTTACACTTTATTTCGATGGTCCACTTTAGTATACCACTAACTATAAATAACTTTTCAACTAAATGTCAACTAACCCTCATTAGAGTATTAGTAGGCTGTAGTAGACTGTCAGTAGACTGTTAGGTTATGGTTAGGTGTTAGGGTTCGGGTTAGGAGAAAAAGTTGACTTGTAGTTGCCAAGTTACTTAGTCGGTAGAATGTTTGTTGGGGACCAACAAAATAAAGTGTTAGCAGATATAAAGCAGACAATCTATTAATACTCAAATGACAATTAGTTGACCTGTGACTATCGAAATAAAGTTTTACCCATGTTGCTTATGTTTAAAAACGGAACGTATACCTCATGCTTACACATGGTACAATCCACTTTCCACATTAAGAAACTTCCCTTCGGTGTATCAATTTTTGGTACATTGCATCAGTTGAAACATTCCTTTCCTTGTAAAGAACATGCCAACTGTACACATTTGATGCATCATCATCACTGGAACATAACTCTCCCAGCTCTCTGCTCAGCACACATGTACATCATACTCGGACTTCACAAAGTACATTATGAAATTATTATGAAAATTAATACAGATAAATAATACTAAAAAATAACATTAAACAGTAAAAGTTTTAGTCTTCAGTGTGTTAAGGAAAAGTCATGGAAGTTTCTCTCTTTACACTTCAATGGTCTTTTATTTCATTAATACATTATGATATTATTTGCAAGTACGGTTCTTAATAAATATACAGTACATGTATATAAAAATATATCTTCTTTAAAATATGTTCTTTTTCATGAGGGTTTGTCTAACCACCTTAGGCTGGTTTAAGATATTTTTCAGCAGGGCAACAGAGATCCACTGTGTTGTAAAACTGATTGTGTAACTAAACTTACCAAACGAGTGGTTACATCATCTCTCCCTCAATGACACACACTTACATGTATAGGCAAATGGTTGAGCACTGTGTGTCTGTAGACTGTCTATGCGTCTTGATGTTCTCTCTCTCTCTCTCTCTCTCTCTCTCTCTCTCTCTCTCTCTCTCTCTCTCTTCTGAATGGAGTGCCTGGCATTTGTCCTCAGCTGTAATGTAATTGTGTTTTACTGCACAGTGCAGTGTAATTGCTGACTAGTCTGTTAACCTTTTAAATCAGCACACAGCTGTGCTGCTGGAGAGAAGACTGATAACAATAGAGAGAGAGAGAGAGAGCGAGGGAGGGAGAGGGCAAAGAGAAAGAGAGAGACAAAAACAGAGCATGCACATAGAGTTGTCATATAGTATCATTTTGCATTTTTTCGTAGTTGCACGTTAAGTCTTTAATTCCCTTTACGTCTGCTTGAAGGGATACAAAATTAGTACACTTAAAAATGAAAATGTTGTCATAATTTACTCACCTATGCTGTTGCAAACCCATCTGACTTTCTTTTTGTATGCAAAAAGAGAAGGTTTGAAGAACGTTGCTCTTTTCCATACAGAGAAAGCATACAGTGACCAGAGGCTGTTTCTAAAGTTCAAAAAGTTCAAAAAGGACAAAACACACCATACAAACTTCATAAAACAGTCCACAATTAAGGCACTATATTCCAAGACTTCCAAGAAAACGATCTGATCAGATAAATTACATTTCATACACATTCAGCATTTCTGTGACTGATTCTAAAAAGATATGTGAATTTTGTGAGCTTTATAAAAGTACATTTTTGGCGGATTGGCTGATTGGGACATTTAAACTATATATATATATATGTATATATACTATATCAAATCAATCAATCAATCACGATTAATCGCATCTAAGCTTGTGTTTATATAATACATGTTTACATTATACAGTATATATGAAGAGTTCAGATGCAAAAGCCTGAATGAAAAAAAAAAGATCATTCTAGAAGAAAATTTCAGATGGCACTTAGAGGCTTTTGCATCTGAACTCTTCATATGCACACACACACACACACACACACACACACACACAAACACACTCACTCACTCACGCACGCACGCAAACACACGCACACACACGCACGTACGCACATACACGCACACACACACACACACACACACACACACACACACACACACACACACACACACACACACACACACACACACACACATAAAAACAAACTTGTATGTTAGATGCGATTAATCACGATTAATCGATTTGACAGCAGATTAGGGTACACATATTCACTATTATGTTGGAGTTTTCCCTCAATATACTCCTAATTACTGCTTATTGATAACTGTGTTTGACTAGTTAGGGCAATATCTGGGGGGAAACATGGGGTTTTAGGCAGTTTCAAGTAATTCACAATTCTTTGTATTTGTGACTCAAAAAGGAATTGTTGCTTTTTGCTTATTGCTTTTTTTTTATTATTTTTTTACAGTGTTAAAAAATAAATAAAAAATCACCAATAATAGATTGTTCCATCAACAATTGAGTTGGAAACTGCTAGAATTGGTTGGGGATCCATAAGCTCATTGGCAGCTTTCTCCTGGGAGTCATTTGGATTGATGTTCGCTCCGGATGATCCGAACGGCTGGGGAATATGAGGACGCTTCACAGAACCAGACGCTTGCATCACGATTATTCCTCCTTAATATGCAGTAATGGCCAGTCCATGAACAAATCAATCTCTGGAAATGTTTCTTTTTAATAATTCAGTCAAACTGATTCACAAAGTGTCTGTAATAGCTTTAATGGGATTTAAGGTGAGGTGAAAAACAACTCGTCATATGACATATGCAATTTAAACATCACTTTAATGATACTCAAATGAATTAGTTTCATGAAATGTACATTTCTTGTTGAAGTAGGTTCTGTATCCCATAATGCACAATTCTGAGCTGGTATGATAAAGGCAAAAAATACTCAGAAGAGAAAGAATGCCACTCTTTGTTAGCACTTTTACATTAATTTGTTACTATTAGGATTGCCAGAGTTAACACCAAATTAATTATATACTGTATATTATACGATTCATGTAATTATATTATTGTATGTAATACATAAATCTATCAGGAAACAATGGAGAAATCCCTCCTACTAAATAATCCGCAAATTTATTCATCAAGCTTTTGCCAAAAGTAAAGTAATTTGCTGTCATCGTATGTTTAAATTTATGTTTAGAGCTGAAGTATGAAAATGTATGTATGTGTGAAACAGAAAAAATGGGAAGGCCATCTGACTTTTTTTTTGACAAAATGAATGCATTTAAACTGATTGTACTATAGTCTGAATTTATATTATATTATATTATATATTAAGAGGCCAATCTGAGCAAATTCTAAATTATTTTACTGTATTGCCGGCCTTATGTTGATGTGTTTCTATTATTTTCTCCACCTTCTCCATCAGGCAGTGTAATACTGGCACTGGTTTAATTCTCTACTGTGTGTCTGTGTGTGTATTATGAAATGTGTGATGCAGCTTTATAAAGTCCTTTGCTGACACTAATCACACATGTGTGTTTTATTGTACTTCTCTCTCAATACTCTGGCAGAGATTTCAGAGGCGCTCAGCACCCCGAACAACTAAATCACATTCATTTTAATGATAACACCCACCAGTGACGATTAGGCTCCCGTGGATTGCTGTGCCGAACCACTCTCTGTCAGTGTGTGTGTGAGAAGAAGGCCAGAGAATGAGTGTGTGTGTGTGTAATTCAGTAATCAGAGTTGCAGCTGCTGCTGTGTCTCTCTGCTTAACCTTGACAAGTCAGTGTGATCCAGCCGCAATTTGCTTATCTTACTCCACACCGGCTCCATAGAGCTCTCAGCGGGGCCCAGGGGCCGTGCCATTAACATCACTTACACACACACACACACACACACACACCGTACCTTACAGATTCTGCAACACTCTATTGCAGCCGCTACGTCATTCAGATTCATTTATCATTTGAATGACTGTCACTGTGAATTTGTTTTTCAACAGGTTAAACAACAAATTAAAAATTAATTAAGTAATTAATTCTTAATACTTTTACCTCAGTTTTTTTTGGGGGACCCTTATAATAAAACCGATAGTGCCATTATATACTGTATAACCGTATACCGATAAACTGTGTTTGCGCATAATGTGAATTTTTCATTTATGCACAAGATGCTTTGGCAATCATAAACCGCCTAATGTTAGGTCAATAGCTACATCCATAATTGCATATTGTCTGAGTTGGTAGGCTACTACATTTGATGAAGAATGAACTTCGTGACCTTTAAAAAAGGATGTTTTATTAGTACAGAATGTATGTGTGTATTATGTGTATGTGTTTGATGGTAAGCCAACACGAAGAATACCAGAATTCAGTCTAAAGGCCCATTCACATCAAGGACGATAACTATAAAGATAACCATAAAGATATAGTTTTAAAAATCGTTCTCAATATTTAAGAATAGCAGAGTTCACACCACAGCTATAACGATAACGGCATGGAAAAACAATATTGTTGGAATCACTTTCAGAACGGCTTTATCCAGCTGATGAACGATGAAAACATTGACAGCCAATCAGAATCTGAGCCAATCAGACAGCCAATCAGAAAAAGCCATCCTGCTTTAATGAGCTCGACCATTTAAAGCGGCAGACAAGCCAAATAAACACGATTAGAAAAAACAGAACATTATCATATATAGTTATCAATATATGTTTATAGTTATCGTTCTTGTTGTGAACGGGCCTTAAATCGTCTTGAATCCAATGACAGAAATATGTAGGAGAATCTCAGGAGAAACATTGACTCTTTCCACACATAATATTAACAATCATTAACAAAAAAAACTGAACAAAACTTATACACAGAGAATACAAGGGAACTAATTAGATGACAGGTGAATGTAATCATTGACTCATGAGAAACTAAGGAAACTAACAAGAAACCAAAACACATGAACAAAAACACAATGAAATTAAACATAGCCTAACTCTGACATTATGAATGAAATCTGGACGTACATCCCCCATGTTGTCATTGTCATGTGACCAACGACATCAATTGTGTAAAAAGTGCACTTTCTAATAATGTCAAAGTAAAAGTTTTACTTTAAAGAACATTTTAAATCATTCAGCTTTAGAAGTAGACCAACACTTATTTTGATGTGTTGACTAACATACTAATGCACACGCAAAAAATATTTGATTATACTTTATTCAATATTACATTTAAAGTTAATTTATTTTAAATGTACTTAATTGCAAAAAAAATCTAACAAAAATGGCATTGTTTTATATGACAAAAGTTAATAATTGTTTTATATTGACTAAATGTTTTAGTCTGTAATATTTGTCTTCTATATGTTTGATTAGTTTAGATAACATTTTAAGCTGTAATATGTTTATGTGGCAACATTGCCCTCATGTTACAACTATGGGGCATGTTGTCACAATTCACTTCCATTCTTTGGGGGTAAATAAAAAAAGTATACACTGTACTAATGAAACAGGGCCATATATTTATACTAGACGTGTTAAATTACTGTGGGGAACACACTTTTCTACAGTGGCTGAGAGAGCTCACCGCACTGCAACTAAAGAAAACACCAGCAAATTATGAAAACTTGCTGCAAATACTCACAATGCAACCAAATACAGATAATACTAGAAATGTTTCAAGGGGACCCCAACAAGTGACGAACCTGGCTGAACATGCTTATTGTTCAATGTCTACTCATCTCGATGACTTGAAAGGTAAGTTTTCGGTGTATTTTAACATCCTGATCATATGTGCGTTGTGAGTATTTGTAGCACATGTGTTGTCAAACTGATTTCCTGGTGTTTTTCTATTTGCATGTGTTTTCTTCAGCTGCAGCGCATTGAGCTCTCTCAGCCACCGTACTTTTTCCATTAAGTACTTTACTATGTACTAACATTTAAATTAATAATTTGACACAATGCACTTATTGTAGACATGCATGTTTTTTACACTGAACTTATATTTTTTAAATACATGCAATGTAATGTAATTACAATGTAATTACAGCTGTAATTATTTTTTGTAATCTATGACACTGTTGACCTTCTCTTCCCTGTTAACCCTTAAACCGACACACACACCAAACCTGTGCTAACCTCACCTGTATCACCTCAATATCAGCTCAAGTGCTTTACAAGTACATTGTACCTAACAATTAGGCCTATTATTTTTAATGTAAGTACTTAGTAGTTAAAAACAACCAATATAAAATGTGAAAAGTATTTTTGCCCACATTAATTTCACACGTCTAGTATAAAAATGTGACCTTGTTTCATTAAGACAAGTTTATTTACCCTGAAACAATGGACGTAAATTGTGAAAATATGCAAGCTAGCTGTATTTTATAATTAATATTCAAAGTGCTGTTTTTTGGTGGTTGGCTCATCAACACAGCCATCATCATCATCATCATCTCCCATATCCTCTGTGTTCATGACAACAGGGCCCTGCTCCCAACTTGTAGAGGGGCCCAAACTCAACCCTCACTCGGCACGCACCGCGCTGGAGCCAATACACACGAGGACACCCCTAATGAGCTCGGGGTGCGAACGCACTCGCGTGTGTAGCGTTTAGCTGACGTGCTTGCCATGGATGCACCAAGTGTGAGGTCCTGTGTGTATGTTTGTGTGCGTTTCGTGTTGTGTTTAGGAGGTGAGAGTGGGGCGTGCCTCTGTCAAAGGGGCCAAAGGTGAGATGATTTAGAGGCTTGGGAGGAAGTTCATTTCTCTTGATCACCGAGTGCAACCTGCAGCCTTAATGGCGGCTGTAATTAATTCTGCTGATGCTAATCACCAGGGCTGGTCCTCACAATTATCAGCCAGCCACAGATGGGGCGCGGTGCAGACATGAAAAATTAGGAAAATGAATCTGTAATGGGGTGGCAGATCTAATCTACATCAGAAAAAACAAAGTTAGGAAGAGCGAAGAGCCGCCGGAGATCAGGCGAAAACCCACCGCACAAGACAAGCCCCTGACAGAGCTGAAAAATGTGAGTGTGTCCAAGGTGTTTGGTAATTGCTGGGCCATTGGATTCCTCCATTGTTTCATTTATCACAGGGAGACGGGAAGGGGGCGAGGGGGTGTTTGTGTCCACCACCGTACGCCGGAGATTCACGAGAAGGTTAATCAGGTCCTGGTGCTGTGCTGTGTGGCCTTCATAATCAACTCAGCCCAAGGAGAGAGCCTTGATCAAGCAAAAGAGATTGTCGGATTTCGCACTTACGTATGCTTAATATCACGCGTGTGGTCATTGGCATGTGATCAGCACATTTACGAACATGCACACGCAATCCGATGAGAATGGCCGGTCGGAGGACAGACCCTCCCGGAGGACGTTTACGCTGCCAACGTCAAACAGCATTACGCCAAATACAACTGATTAATTGAAATCGTGGAGGGGCCATTTTTCATGCTGTGGCCTCAGTCGAGCGGTTGGGGCTCATCCCTGTTGCCGTTTGCAGGGCTTTAATTACTCGTCTACCCGTTCTGCTTTCAATAAGTGTAGCCGTAGCGCAAGCTCCCTAAGAAATTCAGAGGGTTAAAACACACAATCACTCATCATCACCGCTCAGAGATCCGGGAAGCTCCGCGATAGACTCAGCTCTCGGCCAGCAGTGATGCGGTTTAAGTGTATTATGGATGAGGTTTGTAATTACTTGTGCTATATTTTCAACTTCCAATAACCACATGCAATCAAGTAAAGGGGAAGAGGTTATTTCACCATCAAATAAGGCAAGCAGCCAGATTGATTTCGTGCAGGGACGCAGACAGATGTGCTGTAGAGTAATCATATACACTGGCACGGAAATCGGCGAAGGCTTTGAAAGAACCTGTTTGGATCGAATCACTTGTTGTTTTTAGGCCACTTTTACACTAGAGCGTTTGGTGTGGACTTCAGTCTGTTTCCAATCAAAGATTGGTGCATTTGCTTGGTGTGAAAACTAAGTTCAAAAAGTCTTTTGGGGCAATGAAGTGAAGGTTTGGCTGGTTAGCACGGTAGATAACACATCTAGACCGGCGTGGGTACAAAAATAATCTTTTGACAATGTATTCTGACAACACATAAATCGCAAATATATTGTCATGTTTTACCAGATCAAGTCTGGGTTTTTGAAGGGCTCATGGGGACCCACCGCTCTGCACATATTTAACAGACCAGATTCAGATTATCTGCTCATTAGGAGTGTGTCAGATAAGAGTGTGGGGGAATATGTAAAGCCGTTGGTCTCCAGGACCAGGATTGAAAACCACTGTTCTAGCCAATCAGCATTGTTAGCTTGTCAGGATATCTTTTTCCTTTGACTTCAGAGTGATTAGTCTCATAGCATACCTGGATCAGGTGAATGAAGTGCCCATGAGCGTAGATGGGGCGTCATGTGCCAGCCTAGCAGCAGCCATTGAGATACATGGGGATGCCAATGGTTAGGTCTCTCCAGGTATTATAGACCTCCTTGGTCCGAGGTATGTTCTATGTGGACTCGTATGAAGGAATGAAAATGCAACTGCTATTGGTGACACATTTAGGACGAGCAAAGAGCAGCTTACTAGAGAGCAGACAAAAACCCAGCAAACTGTGGTTCTGGCATTAAAGGTGCTTTCTCACTGCCAGTTTAGTTTGAAACAGAGCACGGTTTGCATGAAAAATTAATGTGAAAGCTGTCATGCGGACTGTGGAGTGCACCGAGCACTGAGACTGCCTGTGGGACGTGATCTGAGTATGGTTGGACTGGAACTGTGGCACAATTTGCATGAATGTGAAAGAAACTAAGTAAAGTAACGTGCGTATGTTTTAACCAATAATGACGTCATTAGTTCAACAAAACACATGGGGATGACAGTGGTGATGAATTACCTTGGATACGAGCAAGAGTGAGCATGCAGTAACATCATGCAGAGTTAGTGCAAACAGAATGGCTGATTCAAAACAGCCTGATTGCATGCATTCATGCGACATGTATACAGTAGACCAGGTGTGCCCGATCCTGTTCCTGGAGATCTACCTCCCTGCAGAGTTCAGCTCCAACCCTGATCCAACACACCTGTCTGTAACTACGCGGTTCTATGGATATGCAAATGAGCCCCGCCTCCACTCACTCACAGCAGCTCAGAGATCCACTCGCTGACGATCACACGTTGATCTGATTGGTTACAAGGTAGTTTGTGACGTCAGAAACACCAGCAATTTCAAACCGTGTTTTTTAGACTGTCTTTGGTTCACTGCAGTTTTAAGGAGAAAATACTCAGCAATGTTTTTAAATTATTACCATCATGTCGTCGTTATAGAACACCACAATCGATTAAAGCAATATATAAACAAACTTTTGTACCAAATGCAATAAGTCTTTTGAATAAGTAGGAAATGTGAAAAGGAAATGGGTAGGAAATGTGAATATTTTAAGCTTTAATAGTGTGGATGTTGTGTATTGTTAGATGTATTGGGTGGATGTTGTGTATTGTTAATTGTTTTGTGATTATCTGGCGAGACCAAAGACCAATTTTCAACTAAGGCTGAACTTTAAAGTACTACTTCAATGGTGTTGACTTAAGAATTTGCACATGGTTTGCCTCAAAGCATATTAAAAACACCACATCGACATATAAGCAACATTAAAAGCTTGAAACTTTCATTGGTTCAGTTGAGTTTGATTAGGGTTGGAGCTGAACTTTACAGGAAGGTAGATCTCTCATGTGTTGCAAACGTTTATGGTGGTGTAAGATGAACACAAAGGCACCGGGGATTCGATACAATGAAGTAAATTTGAATCCAGACCAACACTGCGGGGGGCTCTGGGAATAATCACACCCTGATTCGGACCCCATGCAGCAAACATGCCTGGTGTGAAAACCCTCTAAGACTGGTCTGGCTCTCACATCCCTGATTCAGACCCTGTAGTGAAACAGAGATAGAAACAATGCATTTCATTACACTTATTAATTTAGCAGACACTTTTATCCAAAGTGACTTATAAATGGGCAATATAACAACTAATTCATCTTAAGGAGGAAATAATACAAGAAGTACAATACAAAGTTTCAAACATTGTTCAGAATAGTACAAGCTACAACAGGGAGGGATTTAATGGCCGTGACACACCAAGCTAACAGTCCGCTGTCGGGTCAACGTCAGGCCATTGTCTACTGAGCTAGTTTCTGGACGTCGATCCAGGAAAGTGTTCATTTTTGGTTTTAATTGATTTGACCGCTGCATTTGCCACGATAGTAAACAATATTCTTCTGAAGCATTTAAGATTGTGGGCAGGGATTCGAGGAAATGCTCTTAATTTGTTTACCTTGTATCTTTCTGGGAGAACTTTTTCTGTGGAATTTTCCATCCTCTTCTGCTTTAATAAAATGCTGGGTTCCTCAAGGATTGATATTGGGTCCAGTCTTATTTTCCATCAACATGCTTCCTTTTGCTGATATTTGTCAGAAACGTAATGTATATTATCATCTTTACACTGATGACACTCAGCTTTATCTCCTTATAAAGGTGGGGGATAATTTGGCGGCTCTACAGTCCTTTTTTGGTTGTTTTATATTAAGGATTGGATGGAGCCAATTTTCTCCACCAGAATGAATCAAAGACTGAAGTGATAGTGTTTGGCCCTCCGAGTTCAACCAAACATATAATTAATCAATTAGGGCTCTTTTAATCCAAGGTATATAATCAAGCAAGGAGTCTTGGTGTTATTTTTTATGCTAAGTTGAAGTTTGATAAGCAGATAAATTGAAACCTTTTTTTGTCTTTTAAAGGTGCATTAAGCAACTTTTCATGTTAAAAATACCCGTTTTCTAACCCATACATGCTTAAACAATTGTCTGATGGGCTGAATGAGCCCTTCTCTGATCACTGAGATTGTCTCTATAATCCTGTAAAGTAAAATAAATAAGAGGGATTCGGGCCGGAATTTTAGACTGGGCGTGACGTCATGCGCGTTCACGGCACGCTCACCTGGCTGTCTGGCAGGTTTGTGTATTCGCCGCCATTCTCCGTAGAAGATGGATTCTAAGAGACCGGCTTGTAGTTCATTTCAAACACCAACGCAAACTCCACGTAAGATAAAAAAAAGAAAACTTTTGTCCGTGAGCGTGCACACTTCTGGCTGCAGTTTCGCTTGCCGCCAGAGGGGGCATAGTTCTGCAAAAACTCAGAGACTTGCGCAATGCACCTTTAAGGATTTGGAAGTTATTATGCATGTTTTTATTACGTCCAGATTAAACTATTTTTACTCATTGTATTATAGGGTTTCTCGTGCCTCAAGTTCACACCTGCAGTTGGTTCAAAATGCTGCTGCTTTTGACTGGGACTAGGAAATATGCAAGTATATCACCTGTTTTTGCAATGTGATATGACAATGGAGGGACATTGGCTTCCAGTCAAATTTATAATTCAGTATAAGATTTTATTGTTTGTTTTTAAGGGTTTAAATGGGTTGGCACCCAGTTATATTAGTGAACTTCTTTAGCAACATACATCCTGTAGAGTCTAGAGTCTAGACCATTAAGATCTGTACAAAGGTTTCAGTAAACTATTCCCAAGTCTCGTCTAAAATCAAAAGGATATAGGGCATTTTCTGTTGCAGCTCCTCTTATGGTAGAGCTTACCTCTCCATATTAGATCCTCTGTCGCTCTTGATGCGTTTAAATCTAATTTAAAGACTCATCTTTTCTCACTTGCATTCGACTGTACTTAATCTTGTGTAATTTTGTGTTTGTCTTATACTTGGTTTTATAATCCTAGATTGTATGAATGTGTTAGGTCTTGGTGTGTAAAACACTTTGGCGAACATTTTTAAATGTGCGTTATAAATAAATGTGATTGAGTGATAGTTTTTGTGGTGTTTTCCACACGTCTGCTCTAGTTGGGCCTGATTGAGCATGTTGAATCGGCGTCAGGCTGTCGGTGAAATCGATCGCTCTGATTGGCTGTTCAGTTTAGTGAACGAATCAGTGCACGAGAATAAAATCAAAAGTGATGAAAGCGCGCAAAGAAGTCAAGATGGCACAGACAGAAGGCTGTTCTAATTTTGCGTCATCTTACCTGAGCATTACGCAAAAAAAATGTCATATTGGAGACCTGGATTCTGGATCATTTCTAGAGGTTTGATTGGAAGTCCAGCCATAAAAGCATTGCAATTGTCCAGTTTAGAAATGACAAGGACAAGAAGTTGTGCTGCATGCTCAGTTAGGAAGGAAGGGTCTAATCTTCCTGTTGTTGTGTAATGGAAACCTGCATGAACATGTCATTGCAATGTGGTCAGCTGGTCATCAAAGACAGTAAACCACGTAACCCAATATTTTTGGCTGATTGGATCACTATTTTGATCACTGTTGATGATCCGAGCTGGATGGAGAAATTGTGTGGCTGGGAAGACAAGAAGCTCTGTTTTAGCAATAAGCCACTATTTCCATAAACACCACATGGTGATAGTTACAAAATGGATAAACACTCTGTGCTGAATAATTAAAGATTGGCGATGTGACTGTGCTTTGTGTACTAATAAAGATTTGATGAGTTGAATAATCAGCATCCGCTTGGCCAGATGCACACTAGGGGAACAGAGTCAATCAATGACTCTACCTTGATTACTCTGCTTAAGACTAAGGTTTTCCAGTATTCATCAGAGGTCAATGGCTCACCGCCCGATAACGACACTCAGGGGACGCTGGCCGAACTATGGGTGAGAATCAACGCATTATAACAAATGGGCTATGGGTGAACTCTCATTGTTCTTATTGCCCTGGCAACACAGTCACATGACCTCAGCCCAGGTGTTCCAACATTAAGGATTTTACAGCATAGAGATCCAACACATGGTGGGATTTCACTGCATCTCCAATGTCTCAGTCTCTAGTAGTACACGAATAACAAAATAGTATACAATATATAAAGTATTTAAATGTGATACTATTGTAATGTTCACATTTTTGTGGCAACTGATAAATTTTTCTTCAGAATTCTTTGATGAATAGAAAATACGGAAACATTTTAGTTTAGTGTCATATCCTCTCTATTATCTAGTTGCTTATCAGCTTATTACTAGGATATTGGCAGTTTATTAGTACTTATGAATCACACAGTAATGTCTTATTCTGCATGATTCTACATCCCTTAATCCTATCCAATACATAAACTTACCTTACCTTACTAACTATTAATAAACAGTAATTCGGAGTTTATTGAGCCAGAAGATAATAGTTAGTTAATAGTGAGAATTGGACCCCAATCTAAAGAGTTTATTTGAAACAGAAATCTTTTGTAACATTATAAATGTACACTGTCACTTTTGATCAATGTAATGCATCCTTGCTGAATAAAAGTATTAATAGGCATAGCTATCATTTGATGTACTGAATTTAGCCCATGGTTATAAAATATATCTTTGTTATTTTTCCCATTTAAAAATAAAGGAACAAGGAATACAAAAAAACATAAATACATACATATTGTATATACATATATATATATATATATATATATATATATATATATATATATATATATATATATATGCCATTTTTGAAAGGAGTTGTTCACTTGGAATTTAGTATCCTACAAGGTTTTAGAAAAATATTAATCTAAATAATTTAATTTCTCTTCATTTCAAGATTCAACTTCATTTTCCCCTCCAAATATAAAACTAAAACTAATACACATGATTAATCCAAATGTTCCGTTTAGGGTAAATTCATTAGATTCACACATTCATAATCTCAGGAGATTATATGCTAATGTCTTTCACTGTTTTCTGAAGAAAATTGCCCAGCGGTCATTAGTCTGATAGTGGGGCCATAAAATGTTTCTTTGCCATTGATCGTTTCTCCTCTACTCCTGACTGTCCATATTTGCATTTTTATTGAATTAAGAGAGCAGTGGAGCGAGAGAGGGAGACGGTGAAGACCTGTGCAAAGAGGAGAAACCTGCTACTGTACATTCAGTGGGAGTTAATTGAATGTATTCAGATGTGATGGATAGAATAGCTCTAGTCTCTCCCGGTACATTCACTGTGACACTTCAGAATCTATCTCTATCTGCTCCGTCTGTCCCTACGTCCTCCCACTCCCTTTCAATTAAAACCGCTCTGGCCTTTGTGAGGAGACACTGAAGAGGAATCAGGGAGCACATTTATTACTCCCTATCATTACCCCATTGAAACAGGGTCTCAGCACCTTATCGACCATTAGGATTAATCTGAGCTGTGTTCCTATACTCAGTCAAGAGTCACTCATGAAGGACCTTGTGCTGTCCTGCTCTGAACTGACCTCTTCCTCTTTACAGTCGATCTGAGACACTGTTTCTGTTATTTATCCACAAAAACACTTAGAAAAACACTGGAGTAAGGAGCAGAACTGAAAACCATGCTATGCGTCAACAGACAAACACAAATGAAATCGAAGAGACCTATAAATACACAGGGCAAACAAAG
This sequence comes from Leuciscus idus, assembly GCA_021554675.1. Lineage (NCBI taxonomy): Eukaryota > Metazoa > Chordata > Actinopteri > Cypriniformes > Leuciscidae > Leuciscus > Leuciscus idus. The sequence continues at coordinate 11,836,675 of CM038626.1, forward strand.
GAAACTAAACTAGACACAGGTGCAAATCATAGGAAACCATAGAAACTAACAGGGACATAATCAATAGGAAAAAGAAACAAAACAGGGACTAAAGGAAATATCAAAATAAAAGTCAACATTACAGAACAAAACTGCTACATTGTGCAAAAAAAAAGAGAAAAAAAAGGAATAATTTCCTGAAATGGAAAAAAAATTGTAAAGCTAGTTGAAATTCACATTTTTATAATTTTAATGAAATTCATATTTTTATTCAAATATAAAAATCTACAGAAAAGTAAAGTAAAAAATTACAATAAAATCAACAAACTTGAAATGCTACAAAAAATGCAGTGAGTAGCTGCATATCTTGTTATTTAACAATGTGTGCTGAAGATTAGTAATTACAAATAATTACCTTGCATCTGTATGTGCTGGTAATAAAGCACAAATTGCAGGTGGAAGTATACCAATCTGAATTTGGTTAATGTCTGCCATTTGCACAGGCTCGTGTCATTTGGTTTGAAACTACATTTGCCGTTTGTTGATGTTGCCCTGGGACATCACTAATTTCTATGTGAAGTAAATATTTAGATCTAGATTTAGATTACTAATAAATGTATTAAGGCTAAATACACGTTAAATCCATAAATATTCAATCCAAATGTTTAAATCCAACGAATAACAATGTGACTACATTGCTCCTCATACAATGATTGTGCTTGTGCGACTTCAAAGGTGCACACAGGTATACTAGTAAATGCTTGGTGAATCCACTTTGAAACTGTAGCTTACAAAACTACTTGTAAATTAGTGTTAAAGTAGTTAAATTGCAGTCAACTTACTCTTTTGAAAGCATAAAACATAAATTAACTATTATATGATATAATTTGAGAAGAAAAAACATTGGGTTAGCAAACAATGAGACATTTAAAATGAAGATGATGCAGTGTTTGGTCACTCTACAATGCTAAAAGTAGTTTGTTATTTCATATGCTATTCTGAAAACAGTTATAACTATTGAATTTGGCAATATTTTTCAAATATATACCTAAAATATAAATATCTAATTAAATGTAATTCATGAAATCATATAGATAAAATGTATATAAACTTTTTTATTTAAATTGTATTTTTTTCCTTTATTTAATCCTAAAGATGAACTTGTTAAAAATGGGCATTAGTAGCAAAACCTGGCAAAACTGGGCAGTTTATTGTAGCACACTACTGAGTGCCACATAGTAGTAGCCTTTTGCTCCAGCATCGTAGTGTGAAGCGTCTCTAAGTGTCCTGTAAGGGTAATTGGATTTGTTACTTATTTACTGTAATAAATGAGTGTTACTGAGTCTCCTTCCTTTATTGATAACCTGATCTTCTCAAAGAGACTCTCAGCCTCCAGACAAACAAACTACACCTCTCAAATATCACTAGTGCCCTGTGTAGTCTTCAGAGAAACTGACTCTTAAAGCTGAGGCAGTGAATACCACTTCTTTTAGTGGTCAAGAAAACTGAGGGCTTAAATTCACAAGGAATGATCATTAGCGAAACACAGGCAAAACAGTGACAAAGAAACCATGACTAGAAATTAAACAAAGACAAGTCAATGAAACAATGAGAAGATGATCAGGGAGGAGATGATGGTGGGAGGAGCCAAGGAGGAGATGAGAAGAGCCAGAGGATGACCCAGAGCAAAACCATGATAAAGGCCCACACTGGAGCCGATGGAGGAAGGAGTCATGGTGGAGCCTTAGTGGAGAGGCCGGGCAGAACCAGGGAGAAGACTGGCTGAGGCAGAGCCGGTGGAGGTGAAGACCCAGGGCGACTTCGCTGGTCTGGAGGGCCACAGGGGAGCTGCAGGGAGGGTGTGACCGAGGTGTAGATGTGGGCTTGGCAGACCTGGATAGAGTTGAGGTGACTGATGATGATGGTGGAACAGGAGAGAAGGAGGAACTTAGCAAAGCGGGTGGAGGGTCAAGGCGCTGCTAATGACTTTGAAGTCCAAGGTGAAGCCAGAGGGACGAGGGAGCCTTGTGGAGCCTGAGGTATGATACACCATGGTGAAGCCGAGGGAGCATTGAGCCAAGGTGGAGCCAAAGTGTTGGAGGGCCGAGGTGGAGTCCGGGGCTTGAAGGCTTGAGGTGGAGCTGTGGGATCCACAGGTCAAGGCAGAGCTGATGGCTGGGAAACCCCAGGTGGATCCGTGCAGCTCGGCAGAACCACTGGAGGAGCCGAGGGGCTGAAGGGAGACAGCAGAGACAAGGATGAGGAGCTGGATGACTTTGACAGCGGTGGAGGAGGGAGAGGGAGGCTGGGTGGGACCCCAAGGAGACTTGGAGCTGGGCAGAGCCAATAACGATGAAGGAGACTTGGTGCTTGACAACGAAGACTTGGTGCTGGGCTGAACCAGCGGAAACTAAGATGACTTGGGACTGGACTGAACCAGCGGAGACTAAGATGACTTGGGACTGGGCTGAACAATCGATGACTGAGACGACTTGGGACTGGGCTGAACCAGCAACGACTGGGATGACTTGGAACCACCAATGTTGAATTGGTCAATTTGTAGAAACATCTCTCGGGTCTTTTGTCCTTTAAATAAGCACATAATTCCTGCGCTGGAGGAGCATTAATTCTCTTCTTTCCTCACTGGATAAAGTCCAGATTTAGCCTGAAGGTGAAAATGGTCATATTGTCTCTTGAAGATGGTTCAGTCTTAAACTTTCAGCCTCCCTTTGCTTCCCACGAATAACCTCTCTCCTGCAGATTAGTTATGCAAAACAGGCCAATGTGATTGGCCCTGATCTAAAAGTGTTACTAATTAAAAATCAATCTGAGGGCCATTAGCACGCATAGTCATGTGCCAAGGTTGTAGTTTCCAGTACGGGTGCTGTAATGAGTTCAGAGTGACGTCAGGCAAAGCCAGATAATCACTCAAGCTCAACTTTACAGCTGATAGTTTGTGTAAACCTGCTGAATTTGTAGTCTGCCTCAATTGATCTACTTGCCCTGAACTGGAAAGAGCAACGAAATGAATGTGACTTTTCATTGGGTGCGAGGGGGTCCATAGATAACTATTAGAGGCATATTTGGGGCTCCATAGATAACTATTAGAGGCCTATTTGTTGGCCTGGATGTGCGGGCAACTGAGGGGCCACAGGAGCAGGAAGGCATTAGTCTGCTTTAAGCTGAGTGTTGCTGGATACGGAGGTGATAAATGTTGGTGAACTCTCAGTTGCACCAGGGGAATAGCTGCATATACAGACACACACTCTGGAACTTATTAAACTCACACAGGCATATTTCACACTGGTTCCGGAAAAATCAGCCCAATTACAGAGGTGTTACCGGAGCCGAAACCCAGCCTGCGCTGTAGGGGAGCTCGCAGAGCCTCTCGGCTTTAACAGAGTCCATCTGACGGGGGACTGGAGCGCGTCTGTACGAGAGCGAGGGGCTCAAACTGTAGAGAGCTGCTCCTGAAGCATGTTTGGATGCCTTATAAAAGCCAGAATTTTGGCCAAAATCTAATGTTGCTTTTCTGGGAAATTCCTACTTGGAAGTTCTTTCTTACAATTTAGAAAAATCATAGTTGCAATGTGACATTGGTCGGAATTAAAGCAATACAGTTTAATACTTCTTTCTCTCTTATTAACTTCCCAATATAGACAGGAAGCTTTTATATCACTAATGCAATAAAATGAAAAGCAAAATGTCTCCAATTAAAGTGTGTAATTGACATATTATGTATTTTATCATTCATATATATATATATATATATATATATATATATATATATATATTTGCTGCTACAGACAATAAAGAGAAACAGTTTGATCATGTTAATCTGTCAATGCTAAATTAACTGTTTTTACTGGCAAGCAATTCTTCATCAACAGTACAGTACATGATGAGTGCAAAGTAAATTCAACTAAAAAAATTAATTATTGTGCTGCAATTAGCTTCTATCATGAAAAGTCTGAAAGTTGGGGCTCAATGAATTTTCCCACTGGGAAGTACTGGCAGGGCCGGCGCTAGCCATTTGGGTGCCCTAAGCACAAATGCTTGGTGGTGCCCCCCCCCCCCCCACCCCCACCCCCCAATATGAAAATATACAAACACTGAGATTGTGGGGGGTTTTTTTCTTCTAATTGCAGTTTCAAAGTTAAAAAAAAAAAAAAAAAGATTTTAGCCATGCAGGGCTAAAGCCCCGGATCTTTTGCACTACTATAGCGACGCCCCTGGACATGCATACGCATAGGCGTAATTTGCGGGTAGGACATGTCCCCACCACTTTTGAAACATCTCGCGGCACGAATGTACCAATACAAACAAACAAAACATCTCCAGTTAACCAGCAGAGCATTCATTTCATTCGTTTTTTAAATAAGAGTCGATCTAGCGCTGAAATGTGTTGTTTTTTTAAATCAACTGATCAAAGTGCTCGTTGCCGAGCGATCAGTGGCGCGGATACTATGTTTGTTTCTGGCTCGCGCACAGCCTTCACTCAGACGCGCGTTTCAATCCGTTGTGGAGAGACTCTCTATTCGCTCCGGTACAATTAGAAAACAAAAAGCACAAAAAGTGTCCCTGCCTGATATACAACCACTAAAAAACATAATCGGTTTTGATGAGAAAAAAAAAAAAAAAAAAAACTATATGAGTGCGGATTAGAACTCAGAACCTCTGACACGCTTGGCAAAAATTCTACCACTGGACCACTTAAATACACACATAATTTTTGTCGGATCAACATATAATAGGCCTCATTGAACGACCACTTAAACCCAATATTAACATGCTTTAGACATATTTTATTTGTTATTTATACTAGTACCCTATTGTGATGATTTTTCACGACCCAGATTTTTTGGTGCCCCCCCAAGCACTTGGTGCCCTACGCGCAGTGCGTGATGTGCGTGTGCGGAGCGCCGGCCCTGAGTACTGGTATTTACGTTTACTTATTTCATAAATACAGTCTTTACAACATGACATTATCTCTGAATCGCTGAACTGAACAAGCTCAGTGAAATTTTCCATCCAGTCCCTTGTGAAAATGAAGTACACTTAATTGTATTTAATATCTTAAAAGCATATTTAAAAAAAAAACTGTGCAGATAATATAATAATCATTTTTTGACTGTTTGTGAAGTGTGTGTAAGTGACTGTTAAGAGTTGTGGTCTATTAAATAGTAGGGCTGGGAGAATTTTTTTATTTACCTAGGTATCACTATCGATTTTAAAATCGATTTTTTTTTATTACAGAATCGATATTAATTCAAATTAAATTAATTAAATTGCTTTATTTTTGTCCTTGCTTAGATGAGGTTGACAGAAGTTAGCCACTTTCGTTCCAACAGAGGATGAAATGTGTCGTTATCTATGAGTGTTTAGTTACGTAGGCCTAATAGAGGGTTTGCACCTACGTCACGATTTGGTCAGTTACCCGGATGCGCGGCCATATTGGAGGTACTCGGATGTAAACAACGGCATGGATTGCACTGTTTATGTACTACTGAACACATTGTTACACTAATTTATGTCTAAACCACGGAAAAAACACATGGAAGCTGCGAAATCATATAGAGAAGGACTTAGTAAGCAGGAAAGAGCACTAAATTTTGACAAACTTAAGTTAATATGTGGTAAAGATCGAACGAGCTTGCTTCTCTAGCCCTTACTGCAATTCTTACTTCTATTTCTAATCCCGACATAGGCTACGTTCAGATTGTCAGTCCAAAAAAAGCACATGAAATCCGTTTCAAGCTACATCCATATGTGGTTTGAAATCCTATTCAAATCACATCAGGAAATCCACTTCAGTCTGAACGCTCTGATCGGATTTTGCGTGGTTTATGTGACTTTCTCACGCCACTTAAAATGTAAACATCAGACATTGTTATAGGGAACATGCTGAAAGTCGCTGCCGAAACAAGGCTGTGTTGTTGCAAAGTGCCGGACGAGCAGAAAATTATTATTTTTGAAACGTATTTTGAAACCGGCGCGGAAAAAGAGTTGTGTATACCAGCCTCCTACAGTTCTGCAGCTCAAGACCAATGCTCAAGACGCAGTAGTCCAGCGCGGCGGCGACACATTTCCATGTTGTAAAATTTGAATAAGACAACATTTCTATTGCAAATGCAAACCCCTCCATCAACGCAACATCATTGCCGTATTGTCAAAGAGCTGCGTGGACACACAAATCGGATCTGAACAGTTGCGATACACAGTGTGGACATCATTTTAGATCATATTCCAATCGGATAAAAAAATTATTGTATTTGGACTGACAGTGTGAATGTAGCCATAGTGAACTACTTTACGTCAACATTTTAGCCATAGTCAACGCTTCGTTTACACATGTGGCTGATGCTGTGCCTCTCTCAACCACAAATGCCATCTTTCATCAGTTTTTTGCACTCTTCTCTTTAACTTTCGGCAGTCTATAGAACTCTAAATGTTTTTTCTCGGTGTGACCGATTAGTACAGACCAAAACACAACCATTTTTCAGCAGCAATAATCAGCCAAATTTGCAAGTCCGTTCAGTTCAGTGGCATTGTTTACGTTCAGTGCCTCCAAAATGGCCGACTTCCGGATTGATGACGTGTTGTGAAAACCCTCTATATAAGTGGCCGTGAGACTGAATGCATTGAAAAGCCCTCGCGCTACTCATATGCTGAGAGAGAGATAAGACAATAGAGCTGCACGATTCATCTTTAAAAGACTGTGATCTCGATTCAAACACCAACGCGATCTTCTTCCATTCCGTCTGTCTATTAAACCTTTGACAAAATCATATCGCAACATTCAAATCTGTGTTGGCGCTAAAGGTAAGTACTGGGATAAAGGTTTAAAGTTCAAATATAAACACTGATGTCTACGATAGCCATCAACATGGAGTAAATCAGCTTTTGATAGAAACGTGGCGCTTAAAATAACGCATTTATCGATTACATTGTTTCGCCACTGGGTGGCGAAAAGTGACTGTTAAAAAATGTATTTGTTATTGAATCATTTATTAAAGAGAATGTAGTACTGTATGATGCTTCTGAAATAAGTCAGAAAGATGTGATGAATTGTTTTTGTAAATAATATGACTCATCTTATACATCATGTACAGTACTTAACTTTTCCCTATGGTCTAGTGTTAAGAAAAAAAAAGAAAATAGAAAATATCGAATTGCAATAGTTGTAGAATCGCAAGTCTTAAAAAAATCATATCGCATATCGTATCGGCACCCAAGTATCGTGATAGTATCGAATCGGGAGATAGGTGTATTGTCCCAGCCCTATTAAATAGTGTTTCCAGTGATTTTATAAGGTTCCTTATGGAAGACATCTGCCTACATGGACAGCAGCACTGAAGTATTTGGAACAGAGCCACTGTGTGTTCATGTGTGACTACTGACAAGTGTGTGTACCCTATGCATTCATGTACGACAGAGTGTTTCTGACAGAGAGAGTGCTGGGAATAAGGGAGAAAGATCACTCTCGCTGGATCAGGTGTGATGCTGTATCTCAAGGAGAGCTCAATGACAGGGCTGTCGATGTATTCCCCATCTGAGAGTATTTTTAGAGCTGCCATCATGGCCCTCATGCATATTTCAATAGATCCTTTTGTATATTAGGAGCGAGCGCACACAGACGAGAGTGAGCGCGGGCACAACATGACTGTAAGAAATATGGGCTTGATTCTCCTATCTGACAGAGCCCTCAGCCGCTCGGCAGATACGTCCACTTTGACTTTCAATAGATAGTGGAAGAACTTCATTGATTGCATTAGAAGACAAAAACAAAGGGATGACATTGACCCCAGCAGCACAGGGGCCAGTGTCTCCATCACGCTCCAATTTGCACAGACTGGTCTCAAGCTGAATTAATTAATGCGCGCACACACACTCACACACACTCTCTCGTTCTGTGTCGATCGCTCTCTTTGTCTCTCGCTTCTTTCAGAGTTTCTTGGATGAAGTTCATGTTTAGGTGTTAATGCTGCTGCGGTGTCCAGCGAGAGGACATAATGATTTCTGATAGGAGTCGTGGGTGGCCGGTTCTGCAGATATATCACCACTCAGCCGTACATTATCTCATATAATGCTTAAATTTCCCCCATCTGATTAAATCAAAGTTTATGAAGCTGTCACTGCGCCGCTGATGATGGAGCCATAATTTAGCAGTAATGCTTGTATTTGATGGCATCAGTGCTCACACTGCCTGTCGGGGATGATTTCGGCCCCACGTCTGAGCCTGCCACTACTGTATCCTGTATCTGGTCTAGTTTTGTTCATTATGTTTTTAAAGGTGCAGTGTGTTTCTGCTCCATTAGCGGCACCAGAAAGAACAAAGATGCAAAAGTGACCACCCACTTTTCCAGCATTCTTAGTTATGGTATACTTTTCCCCATTCAATTTCTCCATAATCTTCAATAAAGATTAAAAACCATGAGCTCCATATGATTCCCTTGATTTGAAAATTAGGGGAAAAAAGACAATGATACGAGACAGTGTTCTTATCATATTTTATAGTGGAATGAAGGAACATCCCATGAAGCATTGCAAAACACATTACAATGACACTCAACCAGACGATTTAAACGTTGAATCAGCTTGTGCCATGTAGTTTGAAATTTTCATTATTTGTTTATTCTTTTTCTTTTGTAGAATTCTGTAATCTGATATGGGTATGACATGACATACATGAAAAGTTTGGTGTCACTAACTTTTTTTTTGTTGTGGCTGAAAGAAATTAATAATTTTATTCAGCATTGATGCATTGCTTAAAAATAAATTGATTAAAAAAATGCAGTAAAGATATTTACTATATGTGACCCTGGACCACAAATCCAGTCATTTGGGTAAATTTTTTTAAATTGATATTTATACATCATCTGAAAGCTGAATAAATAAGTTTTCCATTGATGAATGGTTTGTTAGGATAGGACAATATTTGGCCGAGATACAACTATTTGAAAATCTGGAATCTGAGGGTGCAAAAAAATCGAAATATTGAGAAAATACCTGTGCGATATGTGACTGGTTTTGTTTTCCAGGGTCACATATTGCAAAGTAATTATTTTGAACTTTCTGTTAATCAAATAATCCTGAAAAAATTGTATGATGGTTTCCACAAAAATATGAAGCAGCACAACATTTTTTTCAACATTTATAATAATCAGAAATGTTTTTATCAGAGTATCCGAGGCACGATCTGTACAGGCTCCGCCCTCTTCTGGAAAGCTGGGCGGGGAGAAGCAGCAGCTCATTTGCATGTTTTTGCTTCAACTCAAAAATAAATGACCTGTGGGATATTTGATCTGAAACTTCACAGACACATTCTGGGGACACTGAGACTTATATAACATCTTGTAAAAAGGGCCATAAAAGCCCCTTTAATAAAATAAAAGGGGTATAAAAGGGGTAAAAGTGTCTTTAATTCTGAAACACAGGTAACCTGTCTAAAATTCCTAGGCAATGTGAGGATCTTGGTTCCATTGGAAATCTATCAGGATCATGGATTGGCCTAAAACTTTCAAGGTGCTTTAATGAGGGAGATGGGGGTGTCGCCATGGCGATGTAGAGGGGCATCCAATTTCCATTATTGACTGTTGCAGACACTGTGTGTGTGTGTGTGTGTGTGTGTGTCCTGTCCTGTGTGTGTGTAAATTGGCTCCAGTGGGGATTGTAGGCTGTTGAGATCCTCCAGCAGTAAATCGCAGCACTGGAACATTTCCTTCTCTTTGGCGCCAGCCTTTTTCGCTCTCCTTTTCTATCTCACATTGTTGTGCTAATCAATAGCTCATTTTGTCTGGCATCTCTGTGGCAATGCTAATGTGAAGTTCAGTAGTTGAGTAGCTTTCTGACGGTTTCCACAAAACATAACATTAACAGAACGTAAAGCACATGCAAGTATTTGCACATTTGTATTTGTTATATTCATGTCTCTCTCTCCTCATCCCTCCCTCTCCTCATCTCTCTCTCTCTCTCACTCTCTCTCTCTCTCTGGAAATACAGACAATGCTTGCTGACCTCACATAATTGGATAGATGTTACCATGGCAACTCTCCAGTTCCAGGTGGGAGTTTTAATGATCGGAGCAGGGATGGGTTTTGAATTCATGTGTATGTTTTAATGTTCTTGTATTTGACATTTTGGGAAGCTTTGAGAGGCAATTTAGCAAAGAGAGGATTGGTATTATTATAGGATAGCATACTACTCTTACTATTGCTATCAAACATCCAGAACAACCAATTACATTTGCAGAAAATGTACACAGAGCTGTGAGCAATTCTATATGCCACAATACAATGCGCACCCATTGCATTTAGGCAATTAAAGCTTTGATTTTGATTCCTTGAAGTTTGATACTTTAATTTAAACTTTAACTTGTTATTTGAGTACACTTAAAAAGTGTTATACAAGTGATTTTGTTATTTAGTACCATGGCTTATATCAGAGTTTACCATCATCTGATACCATCACATTATAATGGTACCAGCACAGTACTTTAAGGTTATAGTTCCCTTCTCTAGGGTCTAACCTAGTCTCAGCCTCAGACATCATGCCTATAATGCATAAGGCACACTTAACTGGAAACAATTCAAGAGTTTCGAAGTCGTCATCTGATTAATTGAATTCTATAGGGTTTCCGGGAATCGTGTGTTGCAATCTTTAACGGTCCGCCTGGAAACAAAGATGCCACGATGCCAAACCCCCTCATGGAAGAAGAACACCGTCGTGTTTACAACTGTGACAATGAGCGCTTATCAAGATCATCTCAACACTGGATTTTCAAAAGTATGTGAAGAATGTAAAGTTGGCGGCATAGACTCCTTAAAATATTACATTTTCACACACCTAAACATGACGTGGATCATAACGAACTGTGATTGGTTGCTTTATATATCAGTCAGACGACCTCTGGTTGGTCATTGGCCAATGAAAACTGCTATGGAGTCCAGGCCTTCTGCCGTCAGTCTGAAGTCTGGCTACGTGAGACTATGTCCAACCCAGCACTATAGGAACTACCAGTGACGTAAGTGTACATTGAACGGCCGAACTCATGCGAAACACCAGCACCCACCATTTGAAAAAAGCTGTGTAAACACAGTTAATAGCATATTGACTCCACGAACATGGAAAACAGCAATAGATGAACCGACGAATCGAAGAACGAACTGATGTGACGTAATTTCAAACAAAACCATCGGCAAAAACAAATTGGTCCATGGCTATGATGTAATAGGTAGGTGTACACAGAGGCTCCGCCTTCTTTCAATTGTCCGGTTCAGTCCCTCATGGTCCGTCAGTGAAAACCTAAAACACACTGGAGGAGCTGCTTTACAGTAGAAAATTAAGTTGTACCTCTGATGAAACGAGACACTGACACTGTTTTTCATGTTTAATATGGTAAAGCTGCTTGATATTAAGCAATCTATTGTATAAAGTGCTACATAAATAAAAGCGATGGGACTTTACTAGAGTGCCGAATTTCAGAGCTCGTGCAAATATATCAACGTAGCTATGATCAGATGCTTTTCTTATGCTTTTTAAAAAGAAATTCTTGCTGTTTTCTCAATTTTAGTGTGTTTATTTTGTTATTGAGAGGAAAGCGCACAGCACGTATTTACATTTTCATCTAAACTTCGCTCTCAGCAGTATGGGCTACACCAGATGTTCGCTAACACTATATTGCTGCTCACGTATTACAGACTTTGTTTTACCCCTAAACGAAGAACAAAAAAGAACTTCGCTATGAGTATATCTGGGCCTTAAGGAGGAAATCCAACGCGACCAAGCGAAACATGCTTATGTGTTTCTGCTGAGCTTGCAGCATTGGACATCAACCACACGGAAAACTACTAAAAATACGTTTTCGTATACTGTTAACTTTCTTTGTTTAACAGTTCTAACTAAAAACATATTTGATAGGACTGTTACACAGATTGTAAACTAATGAAGACGGAGAATGGGAGCGCTGTCTGCTCAGGCTCAGTGCCATCAAAATAAAAGTCACTTCACTGTCAAAATAAAAGTCCCGCCCAACAACCAGACATTTAGTCATTTCACAGAAACTTTTATCCAAAGTGAATGATGTAGATGCGCTGTTAGCATGTTTGGGTTTGAGTTAGTTCTCGGTCAGTATTACCGATGTCATGCAGGACATAAGTGAGGGCTTACATCACATTACATCAGTCTGAATGCAACCAGGAAAATTGCCCTAGTAGCAAAATGTAGTTTTTTCGAGGACCGTCCTGCCGGCTAGTTCCTATAAGTGAGTTCCAATGACTACCCGGTGCAAAAACACCTTTGGTCTGAGGTCCTTCCCTCCCTGTTTAATGATCGCTATACCCACACCAGGATACATAATATCCTAGATTGGACAAGAATCTCTCTAAATCAATATTCTTTATTGTTCCAGTTACTGCCACGGCGACAGCAGTTTAATTTAAGACATTAGCATATTAAGAGGTGTTTCAAATGAATAATTACTCTCCAAGATATATGCTCCCAGGTTCTAATGTCCAATTACAGAATAAAATAAAAACACAGAACTTGCAATTAGTTTAATTGGATTGCAGTATCACCGAGGACTAAAACAAAGAGAGCAACAGTGTGATTTATGGTGTCACAATTAAATTACTTCAGTTATAAAGATGTCATGTTCACCGCCTGAGGCCTACGAATCTCTCTCTAGCTTGAATCATATATTACTACACATTCAGCCAGTATCGTCTTAAATACACAGTTATCTACATTTCTCTTGACTCCTTCCACCATTTTGGATTAAAAAATGTATTCATAGTGCAATCTGCCATTGCCTTTCTTTGGGAAAAAGAAGTATATTTCAGCATACCTTTAAAAAGAGTAATTATTTCGGAAATAATGCACTTTAAAAAGAATATACGGTAACATTACTTTGATGGTCCAATTTGCACCTACATAACTCTCATTAGAGTATTATTAGACTGTCTGCTTAATATCTGCTAACTCGTTATTGTGATGCTCCCCAACATACATTATACTGACTATAAGTAACTCTGCAACTACATGTCAACTTATTCTATTAACACTAACCTAACAGTGAGTCTACTAAGAGTCTGCTAATACTCGAATGGCTGGTAGTTGACCTGTAGCTGCAAAGTTAGTATTTCTAAAGTGGACCATTGAAATTAAGTGTAGCCGAATATACTTAAGTGTGGACTGAATGTATTATTTTCAGAGACTGCAATGCAAATAAATGCAAACAAATAAAAATGTAGTTAACATTTATATTGAATGCCATTAGCTGAACTTTAGAGTGCTTTTTGACCCTCATAAATGTAATATCAGTCACAGTTTAGATTAGGGTCCAATTCTCACTATTAACTAACTGTTATCTTCTGCTTCAGTAAACTCCTAATTATTGCTTATTAGTTATTAAGGTAGTTGTTAAGTTTAGTTATTGGGTAGATTAAGGGATGTAGAATATGGTCATGCAAAATAGCATTAGTATGTTCATTTATAAGTACTAATAAACAGTCAATATCCTAGTAATATGCATGCAAATAAGCAACAAGTTAATATTGAGAATTTAACCCTAAACTAAAGTGTTACCATCATTTCATAATTAGCTTAAAGTGAATTGCTGAATGCACTGACATGCATTTATGGTAAACTAAAATATACTTTAATTTCATTTCTATTGAAAATATTTGTAATAACACATTTGCAAAGATTTAGTTACAATTACAATTTAGTACATTTAAAATGTATTACCTTTAAATGTAATATCAAATAACACACTACAGTTAAACTTATAATCAAGTACTTTACATGCGCTTAAGTGTGTTAGTTAGTGTGTTAATTATTAAAACAATGATTTAAAATGCACTTCAAAAGAAAAACTTTTATTTTGACATTATTATAAGTGCACTTTTTACTACTTAATTGTCTTAAGAACCAGTTGATCTCTTTAAGCATGCTAAAGTGGCTTATATTCAATACCAATTAAGCACATTTCTTTTTCACAATGGTTATCCACAAAGTATACATGCAATGCTTTCTTATAGTATCTTACAAGACAGTGAGCAGCTGACTGTCTTAGAGTCACGCAAGACCAGACTACCACAGAACCAATGCGTGGCACATAAAAGCCTTGTCTCGACTTTCATCTGGTAATGTGATTCAAATGTGTTTTCCTGGTGTTTAGTTGAACGGTGACAAGGTAGGTCAAACTCATAAATGTGCACATATTCAGACACATGCAAGACCAATCACAGAAGGAATTAGTTTGTCCTTGAGTGCGCTAGACAAACAATATGCAAAACAAAATTCAATCCTATGAAAAAGTAATTTTAAGTGACCTCAGAAACATGTCATTGTAATGGATTGTTCTATGCTGATTGGCTCTTGATATCGTCACATTCCTACAAATGGAAGCGTAAAGATGCAAATCGTTTCCATTCATTGAAATGCATTGTATTCAATCCCAGCAATCTGAGAATAAAATATGATTCATCTGATTGTTGTAATAGTATTGGACCATTTTTTTGATATGACAAAGATGACTGCAGTAGGCTTCATTATGTTTCCAGATATTTTCATTTCTTCATCTACTAATACTATTATGAGAGAGCATAATAACTTTCATTATTAAAAACAACAAACTCCGTAACCTGACTCGTCTTGTAAAGGCTTTGATCGTGTAATGAATCAAAAGCCAGTCTCAAACTCATCACACTCTTTGGAAAGCCATTATTATGTCTGAAGAGGAGATTACTTTAATATACTGATATTAGAATGGTTTCGCACCTAAGATCTCTTTACACTGTCTTTCTCAACACAAATGTATTATGGTTCTGTAGATAGATAGATAGATAGATAGATAGATAGATAGATAGATGAATAACTGAAATAAATGAAAAGAAACCTAACATTGAGGATTTGTTGCTTTTTCCTGTTGTTACGAACTCGTATCGAACCGTGACCCAAAAACCGAGGTGCATCCATCCATCCATCCATCCATCCATCCATCCATCCATCCATCCATCCATCCAATATCCTATAATATATTTCAGCAGCTGTTAGTTGTTATAAGTGTTAAACAAGGCTGTTTCAAATGTGTCCACCCTCAATGCTCCAGTGTGTGTGTGTGTGTGTGTGTGTGTGTACGGTTGTGCCGGCTGTCTGGCACTGATGTATGACTGTGTGTGAGTCTCGTCAGGGCAAGATCAGGTTATGTCAGAGTTGGCGCGGCGCGTTTACTCTCTGAAATGCTGGGCGCCCCTTGCATTTACTCCAGCTGCCAATCATCTGCTATCTGAGCCCGCATCCACTCCGGATGGAGGAAGGTCAACCGGTGGGATTGTGTTAGCAAAGACAAACTCGGCTTCACTGCACGACTTCTGGTGGCTACAGCGGCCAAAAACTGGGTTTGGTTGGACATACACACATAATCTTATAAAATAAACAGGCCAGAGAACAGGAAGGGACCAATAATCAACCTCTTCAAGCGACACAGCGTGTTCTCCACAGCGTTTCAACTCAAGCTTCTGCTGCAGGTGCAATACATCAGCTACATCTGAGACAATTACCTCAGCAAGTATAAGGAGACAAATCAAGAACTGAGACTAAACCTCAATTTTGAGTAAAAATATCAATGCAACTGCAGATATCCATGAGGTAAGTAAAAAGAAGAAACCAAAAAAAGGTTTAGTCGTGTAAAATTTTACTGAATTACACTGAAGACAAAAACAACCAAATTATAGTTGACTTTCATGTCTGTTTTATAATCCAGACATGAAGTCTGTTCAAGCATTTAATAACGTTTCCTGGTTTTTCTGAAATACCGTGGTAGGTTCTGGTAGGTTCTGAATACCACAGTACTTCTGTGAGATCTCAGCCCATGAAATATGGTTGTGGACTTTAAACAGAACTGGAGAATTGAACTGGAGTTCACACTGAAACCCCCTCCGTGTGTTTCCTCCACAGTTCTGCATAGACTACAGCAGGGATCATGTATATTTGTAGGCATAAACTCAGAAACGAGTCCCATCGTCCTGAAGTCAATGTTTTTTGAATGTTTTTTTGAAGCCTGAAATAAGGTCTGAGGTTCACACAAGCTCAAGATATTTTCACATTTTATTCTATGGCATAAATCACATCAGTAATACCCTGTTGTGATTTTTACTTGTCTTGAAGAAGGCGGTTGTCTACAAAAGTATCCTCACTACACTAGTCCACTTTCACAGCCTCATTGTTTGTGATCACGCTCTTGCAAAATATTCGAACTCAAAATTTCCAACACGTAAGTTTCACATAAAGATTTAAATAAAGAATAAATATGGTGGTGACGCTGAAGTGGGAGCATGGTGTAGTTCGTTTATAGGCTACATGTAGCTTTTTACTTCTGGTGATTGTATTTTTACTGAAAAAATCCTAAAAGTTGTGTTCATTTGTAAAGATTATCATGAAGAACAAAACTTGTAAGAATTGTTGGTCACAGAGCTAAAAAAAAATTTCTGCACAAATCCAATGGAAAAATACTATTGCATTTCTGTCGAGGGAACCAGGGTGATGATAACTAATCTGCAGCTCTCTAAATACTGACACATTTGAAAAGCTTGGGGGAGAAAAAAAAGAGAGTTCTGAATCAATGTCTTCAAAAGTTGTGTGGTTACAGGACAGCTCTCGATCTGTGGTAACAAGCAGAGTTTCTAGTTTGCATGACATGTGGACTTAATAAATCCCTATCTAGCAAGAAATACCTTTCTTGAGCAAAATTAGCAAACTGACATTCAGTACAAGAATCTATATCTTTAATTTTGAATATAAACAAATGTCATCTCTGTCTTTAGTTTGTCAAGAGATTTAAATTTGTTGTTTTTGAAGAGTGTGCATGTGTGAACGTGCTCTAGCGTAAGAACGAGCCTATGATTGAATCTGGAAATAAAGCAAAATAACTGAGAAAATTTTGAATTATTCCTCAGATGCCATGTCCATAGTTTACCGCAAAAAATCTGAAACGGACAAATCGACAAATTCGAACGACAAATTTGCGACAATATGGTTTCGGGAAACAGTCGTGACTAGTTGATTTCTTCAACGATGCATCGTACTCTGGTCGTGAAGCAGCGAGTTACAGCGTTGTACGGGAAACTCAACCCAGAATAGAGCTTGGAGGATTGGGAAGCATTTGCAAGTTTGTTCAGAGTATGTTTGGTGCCTTAGATGGATGCGTGTGCAGCTCTTGGTAAAACAGCACATTAAGTTCCCTTTAGCTCACACTTTAGATCAGGGTCCAATTATCACTATTAACTATGACTTTCGCATCAATAAACTCCCAATTACTGCTTATTAAAGGTATTTTGGTGTAAAATAGCACATTAAGTTCCCTAATAATTTTCTCTCTACAATAAGGTCTCTAACACTAAAGTTTCTTTGGAAGGAAAAATGATGACTTCCACCATATTATCAAATCCTCTAGACTAACCCAGAACAATGTGATTTTTCTCCAGCTCTCATATCTGAGACTGGTACCTCAACGGGACCGGGCTTGTGTCAGCTGTGTGTGTGTGTGTGTGTGTTGTGCCACTGCAGCAGGAAGCAGGGCTGCTCTAGATGCCTGCATTGTCATGTGACACATTCCCATTGTGTTGTGAGGCCTGTTATTTTTACCCAGCGTGCACCTGGACGGGCCCGGACCTGCTCTAGCCTGCCTGTCCTCCATTGCACAGCACCCTCAGGTGTTTTTTAAACCCTGTCATCTTCATTCTCCCTGCCTCTCATTGCCTTTCCCTGGACGCACAATCGCAGCAGCTGCAGACGCCTTTAATTGGTGAGTTTGGGGGAGTTCGCAGCGTCTGATGGCTGTGTATTATCTCTCTTTCTTCTACTATCGGCCCCTAAAAAATCATTTGTAAACTCCCGGGTGTAATTACTGAGAGCCATGATTAATTGTCCCATAAAATTAGCCTTGGTCTCGCTTTCATTTTTACTGCGTGGAATATTAATTCATGTTAACTCTCTCCACCCCCTCCTCTCGTACCCCGACTCTATCGCGCTCTCTCTTTTCTTAAGCACATCTTTTGAATATTCAACGTCGCAGTGAAAAATAGCCAGGAGCTAAAGCAGTGCATTAGCATGTCAGCGCTCTCAAATCACCAAAAATACAGATCTTGAATTAAAAGATGAGCTTTGGGTCATAAAAAAGCTCTCAGAGGTCAGCGGACAGAAGTAAGCAGCTACTCATGTAAATATCATCTCCGGTGGAAGCCGAGAGGCATGGGGGAAATATGCTAAGAGGAGACCCGGGTTCTGTTGACACGTCGAACGCTTGTCCTGCTTGAATGCTCCTGTTTATTTAACCCGTCTGATAAACGGCAGGTTGAATGAATCTCATAAAGTCGTATTCTGCATAGTGCCATAGCCTAATGTGCGCCGCGCAATGTCACCTTGAATGAAGCGTCTTCCCAAAAGAATACATTTGTGTAATGATATGGTAATTCACACTTAGATCTGAATCTTATTAATATTTTAATCTTACTGTAAGCATACAGCAGATCCCACTGCAGCCATTCCCTGAGAAAGGACTTTTTCTGACAGGAAAATTAGGTATTTATTGAATGCAAAATCAATTTTGGCAAAAGAAATTACCGTTGGAAAAACAAAAACATATCGTGCTTCATTGTGGGGCAATAGTGTAAATACTTTAGTTTTTTTTACCAATGTTCTTGATTAGCGTTCCCTTTGACTGTACACTTAATAAACAAACTCCAGCTGGTGCAAAACGAGTTCATACAGTCAATGCAATAGAGTTACTGAAGACAATTGGTTGCATTGTGTTAATTGGAGAATTTACTCAATTGAATTTAACTTTTTACGCTATATGTGGCAATATTGCATGTAATAGTACAAACATTTGTAAACGTATTATTTATTAAAATATACACTATGTTTAAAAGTTTGGAGATGGTCAATTTATTGATATCAAAAATACAGGCTGAATTAATTGTATCCAAAATACAGATATATTGTGAAATATTATTACAATTTAAAACAGTTTTTTAAAATAGATTATTTAATGTAATTTATTTCTGTGATGAATTAATTTCCTATTATTTTCAATGTTGAAAACAGTTTAATATGTTTTTTTTTCAAGATTCTTCTGATGAATAGAAAGTTCAAAAGAACAGTATTTATTTGAAACATTTTGTAACATCACAAATGTCACTTTTATCAAATGAATGCATCTTTCCATATATATATATATATATACTGTAATGTAGACACAAAGTAAAAATGACTGTGGAAGTATGGCCAACATGAATATACTGTAAATACACCGTTTTTTTTTTTTTTTTTTTTTTTACAGTAATATGAATAGTCAGCATTACACTTTCAATTTGGTGAATAGATCCAGACTATATGACTTTCAGTGCATGTGTGTGTGCATTGATCAGTGATACGCGCTTACAGCAATTCCCCGCTGAACGCAGAACAAAGGACAACCTTTACTAGCCAATAGGCTCAAATTTATGTAGTGCAAATGACACGGCTGGATCCCAGGAGAGCAAATCACCTCTGTGCAGGAACAGCAGCATTCCAGTCAGCTGTGTGTGTGTGTGTGTGTGTGTGTGTGTGTGTGTGTGTGTGTGTGTGTGTGTGTGTGTGTGTGTGTGTGTGTGTGTGAGAGTGTGCGTTTTGGGGGGAACAGATAGTTTGTGCGTTGTGTAAATGCCTCTACACTGCTGGTGTAAAAAGACGCACTTGAACAGGGAAATTGAGGATGTCTGGGTCACTTCCTGTGTGTGTGTTTGTGTGGCTTCTTTCCACAGGGATATTTGGCAGCTCTCCACAATGGAAGTGCGTTTGGAATCGAAACCCCACCTCGAGCTCAAACATTTAATGGCTCCAGATTCCAGATAATATTGATCCTTTTTGTGGAAGAAACCTTTAAATGAATGACCCAATAATTATAAACCCAATGCAATTAATTTGATCACAATCAAACCAGCCCTGAGCACCTTTCAGTGTAAAAATATAGCCAGTACCAGTCGCAATAGTCTCATTTTAATCATTCAGATTCTTTATGCATATTGCATTGGACTTCTACTACTGACATTAATAAGAATCCAGACTCCTCTAGTTTAATGTCTCTATAAACGCCGGCTTTCATTCAGACACAACTGTGTTCCAAAGCTTCAGGAGACAGTGTGACATGTTTTATTTCTGCAGCTGTTTACCCTCTGTGTATGTATTCGTACACCTCTGAGTGCATGATGAGGCAACAATATTTTTATTTTGGCAACTTTTCCTGAAATAGAAGGTTGTATTTTCAATGTGTACATGTGCTAAAGGTTCATTTGTCTATCATTTAATATGGCAACAATAATTTGATTTAGTTGGATATTTCACGCACCATCAGTAAAGCAACAGCCTTATGAAAATGAAGTGCACTTTATCATACTTTGAACTGAATGTAATGTTTTATGACACGTAATGGCATGTTAATTGCAATTAAATGAAAATGTAGGTAACACTTTATTTTACAGTGTCCTTGTTACAGTTACTGTAGTAAACTGTGCATAATTACACGTAACTAAACCTACTAACCCTAACCCTATATTCAGTACATATAGTTAATATTACTTATTACTAAAATGTATAATTACATTGTAACACGGACAGCTTAAAATAAAAGTGTAACCAAAATGTATTATAGTTTAAATGTATATTAAATGCAATTAGTTGAACTTTAGTGTTTTTGACCCACTTAAGTAAGACTTAAGTACTGTACATCTTTATATCATAATATTGACTTTTTTTTCTTTTCTTTTTTTACAATTACTTGTATTTACTTGTATTAAAGATAATTAAACAATGATTTAAAATGTACTACTAATATTTAAACTTTTAGATATTATTACAGTGTCCTTTTTAAAAGTGTACTTAAGAAACATAGTCATGAAAGTGTACTATATTTGAGTACACTTATGGGCATTAATATTACATTATTTACAGTTACAAGTTAACATTAAATACAATTAAGAGCACTTTTTTTTTTGCGGTATACTTTTAAGATGTTAAAGATTATATTATAAGTGTACACTCAACACAATTAAGTGCAATACAATTAAGCACACTTCAGGCCACTTTGAATCTCATACATTTCTAATCATAAAAAAATTAGTGTCCAGGAATATTCTTTACCCTTCAAACATTCACTGACCTTTGTTGTTCCACAGAAGAAAGTCATAATGGTCTGGAACAACAAGGGTGAGTATGTAAATTATGTCAGAATTTTCACTAATTAATCTTAAGAGGTTCAAATTAATGTTAACTTTTGCTTTATACATCAGCTGCCAAAGTTAGTACGCTCTAAAAAATGATTGTTGGTTTAACTTAAAGTAAGTTACCTGATTGCCTTAAAATATTGAGTTGATTGAAATAATTTTTTTTTAGTTAATACAATGAAGGAGTTTGATTTAATCAACAGAAACTCCTAATATTATGTTTTCTGAACCACATTAGTTATCTACATTGATTTGACAAAAGATACACATTTGTGGAAACACTTTACAATAAGGTTCATTAGTTAATATTAGTTAATTAACTAAAATTAACTAACAATGAGCAATACATTTGTTACAGTATTTATTAATCTTTATTAATGTTAGTTAATAAAAATCCAGCTGTTCATTGTTTGTTCATGTTAGTTCACAGTGCATTAACTAATGTTAACAAATACAACCTTTGATTTTAATAATGTATTAGTAAAATGTTGAAATTAATATGAACTAAGATTAATAAATGCTGTAGAAGTTTTGTTCATTCTTAGTTCATATTAACTTATTGTAAAGTGTTACCAAATTTGTGATAACAAATCATGAAAATATTTTTTTTACAGTGAGGTTTGTAAATTGGAAGACATGTAGAGGATCCATGTGTGTGTCTGCAGACCGCAACAGCTGTGTTTTTAAGGTCAGTCAGGTAAGGATGCTGAAACTTTGGGAACTCATCATCACACAGGTGCACCTCTACTCTCTGGCCCAGAGCTGTCTCACACATGATCCACGAGCAACACATGAGCCATACACCAGATACATGTCTCAAACATCCTTTCCTCATCATTACACCTCAACATCAGATTCAGAGCTGAAGATACAGGATCATGGCAGTTTGACCTGTCAATTCAATCTGCAACTCATAGTACTAATGCAACATTTTAATAACCAAATCTCAAAGGAGAACATATGTGCTGTCAGAGAACATACAAACGCACACACGTTGATGGCCAATAATTGTTTCCTTTGTGGCTTTGTTGCATTTCCTCTTAAATTCGTATGTATTACTGTAGCCTAATAACCCAACAACACAAATACAATAAACTCTGATCAATGGATGCAAGCAAAGACACATGAGGACTCTGTCACCGAAGGGAAGTCACCGATTTATCTCTCTAATGCCTCTCGGCAGGGCTCTGCCTCTAAAGAGAGCGGATGACTGAGGATTGCCCAGCGCAGAGGACGTGATCGCACCTACACATTTTTTACTTTTAACAATTTAGAGCAATAACACTATTACTGCATGTCTCTCAACCTTATGGATGCATTTCATTTAGTGTAATGAGATGGATGATCTACTGCAAGGACTGTGAGTGTGTGTGGGAGGAAGTGAGGTCACAGAGCAGAGAGGCAGACGAGGCACTCTTTGACACAAACGCTTATGGGACAGGAAACCTGTTCTGGGTTAGTGTGTGCTCAGCATGATACAGCATGAACCCCTTGTGACAAAGAAGTGCACTTCAAATCTTATATATAATATTCAGAATTATTAATGGGAAAAAAGCTACTTAAAGAGAGTACACTTTCAAGTCTAAGTTTCTTAACACAGCTTTAAAAAGCCTAATTTAAGGTGCATAATGTCAAATTAAGAGTATTTCTTTAAAGTGCATTTAATGCGCACAATGCATTTTCTGCATTATATATTTTAGTCATTTTTTACCGTGCTTTAAATAATTATTTTAACGTGTTGACTAACATTGCAGCACATGTAAAGTACTTGATTATCATTTTACCTGTAGTGTGTTATTTGATTATATTTGAGTTAATGTATTTTAAATGTCTTACTAAATTGTAATGTGTGTAAATACAAATCTATTTAAATTCATGACATATAAGTTTCAAAAGAAATTACCTTAAAGTATATTTTATTTTACCATAAATGCTTGTCAGAACATTCATCAGTGCACTTTAACCATATTTCAAGACAATAGAATTGTGAAATTACATATGAAGATGGTAAAAAATTATAATAATTGCATTTGATTTGAATGTAAATTATAATACATTTTCGTTTAATTGCAAATAACATGCTCTTTATAAAGTGAACGTTCAGCTTTAAGGAGGAATTTACCTGATTCTACCTACAAATTCTACTTTTGTTGTTGTAACCTACTTAAATCAGTTTGATGTAACATAAAACAAGGAAATGCTGCTTTAACTTAATTGAGTTACATTGACCCAACATACAATTTCCAATAGCTCAGGATGGACACATTCGACTCATGCGCACCTGCTCATGATTCAGGGATCGGCAAATTTTGCTTCAATGAGAAATTGTGATTTGGGGTTATTATACACATTATGTTGCATCAAAGTAGGGCTGAGCGATTAATATCATTTGCGATAATATTGCGATAAAATAAGATTTTTTAACAGCAAAGGCTGTGATTACAGTCTGGTCACGTGACGTGCGAGAGTAAAGCAGTCTGCAGAGGTAGCATCGACTTGGCACGCTACACATATAGGCCTGACCAACAGGAAACTACAGTTTATGTTTAATCTATCTAATATTGTGTTGGTCATACTGTACAATAGGGGTGGGAGAAAAGATTCTCTCTCCAACGATTCCGGATCGATTCTGAGAATTTCAGAATGGGGTTTGAACTAACTAATCATGTTAGTAACCATAGAGACAAAGGAGTGGTGGGAAATTCAAACAAAGAAACACATGTGACTGATGAAAACAAACTAAAAGTCCAAAACAAAACTAAGAATACACTAACTGAATATGTGTAACATTATGCCCCCTTAGTGCGACCTAGCGCCATAACAGAAAATATGAGGAAGGGGAGGGTGGAGGCTTTGGAGGTGGACGAGGAGATGATGAAGGAATGATGACAGCAGATGGACCAAGAAGACCAGGGAGGATCCAACAGGTGAAGCAGCCAGGAATGTGATGATGGAAGTGATCACGACCCAGAGCTCAGCCATGACTATAGCCCGTGGCGGAGGAGCCGCCCGTGACGAGGGAACCCACTGGATCCGGACGGACGAGGGAACCCAGTGGAGCTGAAGGGACGAGGGAACCCGGTGGAGCCGAAGGGACGAGGGAACCCGGTGGGAGCTGGAGGGACGAGGGAACCCGGTGGAGCCGGAGGGACGAGGGAACACGGTGGGAGCCGGAGGGACGAGGGAACCCGGTGAAGCCGGAGGGACGAGGGAACCCGGTGGAGCCGGAGGGACGAGGGAACCCGGTGAAGCCGGAGGGACGAGGGAACCCGGTGGAGCCGAAGGGACGAGGGAACCCGGTGGAGCCGGAGGGACGAGGGAACCCGGTGGAGCCGCAAGGTCGAGGGTCTCTGGTGGAGCCGAGGGTGGGAGGAGCCAATTTAAGCCGACAGGTCGACGGGCCGAGGTGGAGCGAAGGGATCAGAGGCAGGAGGCGGAGCCACAGGATCCTCTCGCTCGGGCGAGGCTGGTGGTTGCTCGACCTCGGCTTCACATCACAGCGAGGCGTCACCGGTGAAGACGAAGGGCTACAGGCATCCAGCAGAGGCGGGTCTGGAGGAAGATGCCATTCAGGGCTGGCATCTGAATTAGATTTCACAATTTTCCTCATAATTTTATTGTTTACTTATTATTTTAGATTTTTTATACCTTTACATATTTATATATTTTAGTTGTTGTTCAGCTTTGCAATACCCTGCAACTTGCAAAAAGTTATTCTAAAATATAAAAAAAGTAGCCTGAAGAAATATTTTTGGTTGGAGTGGGTTTTTTTTTTTTTTTTTTTAACTGAACGAGGATACTCTAAACATGTTTGTTTAAAAAAAGTTGTTTTGTTGACCTTACAGATACTCAAGTAGGCTTTTTGTTCAAAACTTGTCCAATGTTGTCCTAACTGTCCAAATGGGCTTTATGCACAGCTACACTACTTCCTGAACTTCAGCCAGCTCTTTGTTTCCTGTCTGTCATTATTCGACAAACTGATTAATCCAGGTGTGTCTGATTATTGTTACTGAGGTCAGGCACACCTGGATTAATCAGTTTGTCCAATAATGACAGACAGGAAACAAAGAGCTGGCTGAAGTTCAGGAAGTAGTGTAGCTGTGCATAAAGCCCATTGAGTCATCAGTATAAAAGTTCCCAGAATACACTGCAGCTTAAAAAAATTTGGAAACTCTAAAAAAGCTGTCACATGGTTCATATTTTTACTGAATTTGACATTTGTTGATCATGACCATGTTTTAGATTTGTGCATCTCATTGCAAGAGATGCATTTTAAATATTTGCCTATAAGGGTAAAATGTTGGGCTCCATTTTTAAGAGGCAAATAATGCCCATAGAATGAAGTGGAGAAACTGAAATTAAACTAAAAATCAAACATAAAGGTGAATAAACAAGGTTTGTAGCTCATCACATGCTAAATGCTAAACAATCTGTAGTTGCCATGACAATAATTTTTTAATTCAGTAGATTTTCTGTTATTCATGAACTAAAGTATTTAATTTGTCAGCTGTTATTAAGTTAAAGGGGTGGTTCAGGATTTTGGACATCGGACCTCATTTCCAAGTTAGCCTGGGTGTTATTTATCAGTGGAGACAGTTTTCAACATTTTTCACCCAGCCCTTCCAGTTGCATAGTTTGCCGGTGCTAGGCTAGCGCGAGTCAACGGTATCTGCTAGCCTGCCATTAAAAACAGTTTTACCCACTCCACCACAGTACACCTAAAGCAAATAAATGATAACGCCAGACTATCGATGTACAGTAAATGTCTGTTGAGAGAATAATGTTAGTTAAATGCAGTTAAATGCAGAGGTCAAATTCCAAGTATGGGTTACCATACTTGGCTGTCACTTTAAAAGAGAGCGAGAGAAAAGAGAGAGAGAGAGAGAGAGAGAGAGAGAGAGAGAGAGAGAGAGAGAGAGAGAGAAGAGAGAGAAAGAGAGAGAAATAACACCTAGGCTAACTTGGAATTGAGGTCCGATGTCCAAAATCCTGAACCACCCCTTTAACCTAAAAAAAATATGGCAAAATATAAATGTTTCAACAAGGACAGCGATTTCGGATATTGAAATCCGACACCGTTTTCTAAAAATGTTATGCTAACATCATTGCAGTAGATAACGAATATCAAACCAAGTGTTTGTTTCTTACAAGAAAGTACGCTTATCAGGCAAAACAAAATAGGTTTTAATTGCATAAGCAGTTGATTTGACAGCTAACGCCTGTGTGAACTTGAGGAATGGACTATTTACATCCACTAAAATCACTGCCAGATGATTAAAAGTCATTGAACAAAAATGATCAAAACAGTGAAGTGAGTGAAAGGTTCCTGCAGTATTTGAGCCCAGATAAAGACACATGCTTTGATGTTTTGTTATCTAATTTAATGGCATTCAGACGTTTTGTAAACGCAACTGAATTGCAAATCAATCAATTTGTCAAGATGGCCATTGTAAATCTAAACCTGCAGAGTCTACAGTTATTCACTACTAATTTAATTTCATAAAGCATAGTATTATAACACTGGTGAGTGCACATGCAGGGGGAAAGATGTATCCAGTTGGAAGTGGGGAAGTAAGCACTATTACAGCTTTGAATGTCAATGTGGCATTAGCTCTCTCTCTCTCTCTCTCTCTGTGTGTGTGTGTGTGTGTGTGTGTGTGTGTGTGTGTGTGTGTGTGTGTGTGTGTGTGTGAGCTGAGCGAGCAGAGAGAGACGTATGCTCAGTGTGCTGCAGGCTTGTAAATTGGCATCTTTGCTCCCCAGTGAGAAAATGCACCAATCAGAGCCTGGACTCGATCCACTCGGACACGCCCACTTCACAATTACCCCTCCCCCAACTAGACAACACTCACCCTGCAGAGAGCCTCCACATACACACACACAAAGCTCAACAACACACATCTGCAACCCATTAACACACTCATGATGAACAGACTCACATGAGGGTCAGGGGACCTGATCATTGCTTTACACACACACACACACACACACACACACACACACACACACACACACACACACACACACACACACACACACACACACACACACGATATACTACCATACTGTATTTCTTGTACTATTCTGCAGTAAGTATGTATACTGTGCACAAAGTTGTAGATAGAATAACCTGATGGCTTTTCATCTTA
The DNA here is from genome assembly GCA_021554675.1 of Leuciscus idus. Taxonomy (NCBI): domain Eukaryota; kingdom Metazoa; phylum Chordata; class Actinopteri; order Cypriniformes; family Leuciscidae; genus Leuciscus; species Leuciscus idus. The sequence continues at coordinate 11,864,066 of CM038626.1, forward strand.
AAGCTGCCGTCGGCAACATTTTTTTGATCATATTCAGTGTAATCGACACTATAATCCGACAGAACAACATAAATAAGGTGGTTTTAGAAAAAAACCCGAGCTTCTAACTCCACCTGGAGCGTGTTATTTGTTTTGCAAAAAACCAGCGCTCCCGGATCATCGGGTCCAATCAGCGCAGGGGGGTGTGAGATCTGACTGTCAATCACAGGTCGTGCACACGCCACAGATCCCCCCTCACTCGCGCACGTTAATATCACATGCACACGCCACGCCTGAAGTTCGCCTGGAGATTGCATGAAGCGTGATGGCGGAGAGAAAATCTACTAACAAGCTTCCAATTCCTCGGTTATTGCTATCTATGGATAGATTAGCCAGGGCAGCCTACCTCCGAGTCCATGGTGTTGATAGATGCTGAAGAGACGGACGCGTTCACAGAAAATCAGGTACACACGCACAGTGACGCACTGACGAGCACGACCTCGATGGGAGGGTGCTCGCTGGTAGTGGGGAGGGGCATGAGAGTTGTAAACATTCAAAATTTTGGCTAATCGACCCAATCTGCCAGACTTGCCGACGGCAGCTTTAATGCGTAATTTCATAATTATATTGTCTTTGAAATATGGTTACAGCTGAATATACTGACAAGCATTTATGGCAAACTAAAGCATACTTTAATGTAATTTATGCTGAAATGTGTCATATATTTAAATATATTCGTAATTACACATTTATAATGATGACGTTACTATTTAATACATTTAAAATATATATATAAACATTAAATGTTATATCAAACAACTTAGTTGCAATTACAATCAAACAAGCAAATGTTTGATCAACTTTTTAGTTAACTTAAGCGTATAAAATAAGCATACCTGGTTCCATGTTCTTACAAATAATACAAAATAATAATAAAAAATGTTTTTTTTTTACTAATGCAAGGAATGTGACAGCATTATAGAATAATGTAAATGCTATTTGTTGCATAATACTTTTTCGTTAAAAAACAGTTATTTTCACATTGTGCAAGTGGTCCATTCTGAAAATAGTCACTCACTCTTATTTCCAACAATGACTCCCATCCAGCGTCCACATGCCCGACACTAAGATGAAGCTGCCCCAACATTTCTCTTCTCCTTTTCTGTGTTTCTTTCGCTCACTGGCTCTCTGTTTGCTCAGCGCTGTAAAGTTTGTGGCACACAGCGCTCAGTCTGAGTGTCGGTCAGATAATGAGCTCCATAAAGCCATCAGACCGGTGGGATTAATGTGGGCATGATGTGTCCGCCGTAACTCACCCGGACCCCTCGAAGTAGAGTTATAAGAAATGCTTTTCTCCCACATTGATCAGGGGGAACCACAGAAATATTAGAGTGTTAAAAACCTGGTAAATGCCTGCAGTAACTCTCTCTCTCTCTGTGTGTCTCTTTGGGGCTTCGCCAAGTTCTGCTTGCTTTATGAAGCCTGCCAGGTTAAATTCTCCAGGAATAATGTCTGCTACTGAAATCTGCTTCATGACTTACACTTCAATTCATAAAATATAAGATGTAATGAGATTGAAGTGAAAATCCATGTGGGTCAGTGTGGTCTGTCTATAGGTAATTTTGGAACGTCATACTAGCACTGTTTCACGTATGTATGTATACTGTGCACAAAATGCACTTTTTCTTTATGAATGGAATCCTCAGATAAAAAAAAAAAAAAAAAAAAAAGAAATCTATGAAATTTCATTGACTGAAAAAAAAAAAGTTGAATATACCAAAAAACTAAAAACTGCTTTTACGGTTATAATAGTATACGTTCAAATCCCTAAAATTTGGTGCATATCCGATTGAAATTCAATCATATTTAGCAAGTGTGAATAAAAAAATAAAAAAATTAAATGAAACGTTTTTTGGTGCAATCTTCATGCTGTTTCACATATTGTTTTTTTAATAGTTTGTGAAACCGTATACACTACACTACATTTTATGCAGTGTGTTAGCAGCATTACTTTCATTCTGACCAGACCCATTGATAGAAATGTGGGCATTTCTACACTCCTAGTTGTAAATAAATGGGCATCACGATTGCAGCGTTTTATTAGCTTAACATTACCATAAATATGAAGTTCAAATTTGAATCAAAATTCAAATCTGATTTCGTTGGGTTCAAATAGTCGGTGTCTCCGAGCGGCTTCCTTTTGACAAATGAACGCGACAGACAGTGGATAATAATTTGACAGGTGACAAATGTGTGGTTGTGATAGCATCTGAAAGCCGGGCTACCTGAAATATGACTTATTCTATTAAAATAATTCACCCAGGATATTGAATGTTATATTAAAGACCTTAACAATTGGATAAGAGCATCTTCCATAAACTCTCTGCAGTTTGAGGGGCCGCCGGAGAGAAATACGGCCTGTTTCAGGTTATTTGCTTTGTCTTTTGCTGAATTGTTGTCAGTTGTTCATGATGATCCGATATGCTTTCAGCACAGATATTATACAGTCAGTATCCATTTTGAAGAGCGTCTTTACATCTGCCAAATATTCACAGCTATAAGCCGATGTTTTAATAACAGAACACTCTGATAATCCTCCAAGCTATTTAACACAGCTCAGCTAAGAAAAACAAATGCAGAACTGTTTTATTCCGACACTAATCGCATGAATTACATCTGATTCAACTGGACCGAATCCAGAAAAACCAAACAAAAGTAAAGCACATCCTCATGTGTGCAGCAGCAGACTGAAGCCATTGACCTCTGTCCTCTCCTCACACGCGGTGCTTGTTGCGTGTGTGATGTGTTCGTGTTACTCCGGTCTAATGCTGTGGTATGCTGTGTTTAATCAAGGCTGTGTATTTTCTGTGGCCCGTTGTTTAGAACGAGAGGCGTCCTGTTTGTATGGATTGTGCGCTGATGTGGCGGGATAATTCAAGATTACAGAGAGATTTATTGAGATATTGCTCCAGGCAATTAGTCCATCATAAAGAACTCAGGCCATGTTCGCTGCTTTCGTGGAATGTTTGATGAAAAAAATTATAATTATTAAACAAATATTTTTTTTATACTCACCGGCCACTTTATTAGGTAGACCTTGCTAGTAGCGGTTTGGACCCCCGTTTGTCTTCAGAACTGCCTTAGATCTTCATGGCACAGATTCAACAAGGTGCTGGAAACATTCCTCAGAGATTCTGGTCCATATTGACATAATATCTTCCCACAGTTGCACATGATCCATGATGTGAATCTCCCGTTCCTCCACATCCCGAAGCTGCTCTACTGGACTGAGATCTGGCGACTGGAGGCCGTTTGAGTTTAGTGACTCACTGTCATGATCAAGAGACCAGTTGGAGATGATTTGAGCTTTGTGACGTGTGTGTGATCCTGCTGGATCCATCAGAAGATGATACACTGTGGTCATGAAGGGATGGAGATGGTCAGCAACAATACTCATGTAAACTGTGGTGTTTCAGTGATGCTCAGTCGGTACTCTGTTGACACGCTGCAAAGTGTGCCAAGAAAATATATAACACACCATTACAGCGCCAGCAGCTTGAACCACTGATACAAGACAGGAAGATCATGCTTCCATGTGTTTACACCAAAATCTGAATGTTGCAGCAGAAACTGAGACTCATAAGACCAGGCAATCTTCTATTTCCCAGTTTCGTTGAGCCCGAGTGAATTGAAGCCTCAGTTTCTGTTCTTATCTGACAGGAGAGTCACCTGAGAAGTGTGTCTTCTGCTGCTGAAGCTCTTCTGCTTCAAGGTTTGATGTGTTGTGTGTTCAGAGATGATCTTCTGCTTCAAGGTTTGGTGTGTTGTGTGTTCAGAGATGCTCTTCTGCTTCAAGGTTTGGTGTGTTGTGTGTTCAGAGATGATCTTCTGCTTCAAGGTTTGGTGTGTTGTGTTCAGAGATGATCTTCTGCTTCAAGGTTTGGTGTGTTGTGTGTTCAGAGATGCTCTTCTGCTTCAAGGTTTGGTGTGTTGTGTGTTCAGAGATGATCTTCTGCTTCAAGGTTTGGTGTGTTATGTGTTCAGAGATGCTCTTCTGCTTCAAGGTTTGGTGTGTTGTGTGTTCAGAGATGCTCTTCTGCTTCAAGGTTTGGTGTGTTTGTGTGTTCAGAGATGCTCTTCTGCTTCAAGGTTTGGTGTGTTTGTGTGTTCAGAGATGCTCTTCTGCTTCAAGGTTTGGTGTGTTTGTGTGTTCAGAGATGCTCTTCTGCTTCAAGGTTTGGTGTGTTTGTGTGTTCAGAGATGCTCTTCTGCTTCAAGGTTTGGTGTGTTTGTGTGTTCAGAGATGCTCTTCTGCTTCAAGGTTTGGTGTGTTTGTGTGTTCAGAGATGCTCTTCTGCTTCAAGGTTTGGTGTGTTTGTGTGTTCAGAGATGCTCTTCTGCTTCAAGGTTTGGTGTGTTGTGTGTTCAGAGATGCTCTTCTGCTTCAAGGTTTGGTGTGTTTGTGTGTTCAGAGATGCTCTTCTGCTTCAAGGTTTGGTGTGTTTGTGTGTTCAGAGATGCTCTTTTGCTTCAAGGTTTGGTGTGTTTGTGTGTTCAGAGATGCTCTTCTGCTTCAAGGTTTGGTGTGTTGTGTGTTCAGAGATGCTCTTCTGCTTCAAGGTTTGGTGTGTTTGTGTGTTCAGAGATGCTCTTCTGCTTCAAGGTTTGGTGTGTTGTGTGTTCAGAGATGCTCTTCTGCTTCAAGGTTTGGTGTGTTTGTGTGTTCAGATATGCTCTTCTGCTTCAAGGTTTGATATGTTGAGTGTTCAGAGTTGCTCTTCTGCTTCAAGGTTTGATGTGTTGTGTGTTCAGAGATGCTCTTCTGCTTCAAGGTTTGATGTGTTGTGTGTTCAGAGATGCTCTTCTACTTCAAGGTTTGGTGTGTTGTGTGTTCAGAGATGCTCTTCTGCTTCAAGGTTTGGTGTGTTGTGTGTTCAGAGATGCTCTTCTGCTTCAAGGTTTGATATGTTGAGTGTTCAGAGTTGCTCTTCTGCTTCAAGGTTTGATGTGTTGTGTGTTCAGAGATGCTCTTCTGCTTCAAGGTTTGGTGTGTTGTGTGTTCAGAGATGCTCTTCTGCTTCAAGGTTTGGTGTGTTGTGTGTTCAGAGATGCTCTTCTGCTTCAAGGTTTGGTGTCTTGTGTGTTCAGAGATGCTCTTCTGCTTCAAGGTTTGGTGTGTTGTGTGTTCAGAGATGCTCTTCTGCTTCAAGGTTTGATGTGTTGTGTGTTCAGAGATGCTCTTCTGCTTCAAGGTTTGGTGTGTTGTGTGTTCAGAGATGCTTTTCTGCTTCAAGGTTTGGTGTGTTGTGTGTTCAGAGATGCTCTTCTGCTTCAAGGTTTGATGTGTTGTGTGTAGAGTTCTCAACGGGTCGGGTCGGCCCGACAAACCCGACGGGACCCGCGGGTTCGGTTCGGGTCGAAAATATAAGCAAATGACTCGGGTCGGGTCGGACCTCGGGCTTAATCTTTTCCGCTCAGTAAAAAACAAAAACATTTATTAATCATCGCTGCTGTTCACCGTAAAGAAAGTCTGGCTGCTGCGTGCAACGTGCATCATGGAGAGGGGCGGGGGCAGACGCCGCTGCGTGCATGCCTTTAGCCTGGAGAAGAAGATGGAGTTGGTGAAAAGTAAACTTGCCGCAGGTGAATTCACCGTCGCTACTACAGCCTATTTATATATTTAAAGTTTATTGTTTCAGTTGTTTGTATTGTTAAAAGGCGTGAACATTAAAGGTTGATTTGAATTCGCGTCTGCTGGTCATGATAATTACGTGTATGAGAAAAAAAATTCCGACGCGGTGTCGGGCCGCGGGCCGGGTTCGGGCAGATAATTCATGTTGATGTGTCGGGTACATCGGGTCCGGGCATTAAAAGCCACGGGCCGGGTCGGGTCGGGTTGTAATTTTCAGGCCCGTTGAGAACTCTAGTTGTGTGTTCAGAGATGCTCTTCTGCTTCAAGGTTTGGTGTGTTGTGTGTTCAGAGATGCTCTTCTGCTTCAAGGTTTGGTGTGTTGTGTGTTCAGAGATGCTCTTCTGCTTCAAGGTTTGGTGTGTTGTGTGTTCAGAGTTGCTCTTCTGCTTCAAGGTTTGGTGTGTTGTGTGTTCAGAGATGCTCTTCTGCTTCAAGGTTTGGTGTGTTGTGTGTTCAGAGATGCTCCTCTGCTTCAAGGTTTGGTGTGTTGTGTGTTCAGAGATGCTCTTCTGCTTCAAGGTTTGGTGTGTTGTGTGTTCAGAGTTGCTCTTCTGCTTCAAGGTTTGGTGTGTTGTGTATTCAGAGATGCTCTTCTGCTTCAAGGTTTGGTGTGTTGTGTGTTCAGAGATGCTCTTCTGCTTCAAGGTTTGATATGTTGAGTGTTCAGAGTTGCTCTTCTGCTTTCAAGGTTTGATGTGTTGTGTGTTCAGAGTTGCTCTTCTGCTTCAAGGTTTGGTGTGTTGTGTGTTCAGAGATGCTCTTCTGCTTCAAGGTTTGATATGTTGAGTGTTCAGAGTTGCTCTTCTGCTTCAAGGTTTGATGTGTTGTGTGTTCAGAGATGCTCTTCTGCTTCAAGGTTTGGTGTGTTGTGTGTTCAGAGATGCTCTTCTGCTTCAAGGTTTGATATGTTGAGTGTTCAGAGTTGCTCTTCTGCTTCAAGGTTTGATGTGTTGTGTGTTCAGAGTTGCTCTTCTGCTTCAAGGTTTGGTGTGTTGTGTGTTCAGAGATGCTCTTCTGCTTCAAGGTTTGGTGTGTTGTGTGTTCAGAGATGCTCTTCTGCTTCAAGGTTTGGTGTGTTGTGTGTTCAGAGATGCTCTTCTGCTTCAAGGTTTGATATGTTGAGTGTTCAGAGTTGCTCTTCTGCTTCAAGGTTTGATGTGTTGTGTGTTCAGAGTTGCTCTTCTGCTTCAAGGTTTGATGTGTTGTGTGTTCAGAGATGCTCTTCTGTAGACCTCAGTTGTATCGAGTGCTTATTTGAGTTCCTGTTGATCAACTGAACCAGTCTGGTCATTCTCCTCTGACCTCTGACCTCAACAAGGCATTTTCTCCCACAGAACCGACACTCACTGGATATTTTCTCTTTTCATTCTCTGTAAAACCTGGAGAAGGTGTGTAGATCATCAGTTTCTGAAACTCTCAGACCAGCTCGTCTGATCATGGCATGTTTAAAGTCACCTAAATCACTTTTCTTCTCCATTCTGATGCTTAGTTTGAACTTATGCAGATTGTCTTTTCTAATGCATTGAGTTGCTGCCATGCATGTGAATGGCTGATTAGATAAATTGCAAGCACATAATAAAGTGGCCGGTGAGTGTACATATGGCACATACAAATAATGAGTGAAGAGGAAAAATGCATTTACGTTTAACTGTATAGTGATTCCCACAATACATATTGTTTTACAGAAAAGCTTATTGCAAAGATGAGTGTGTAAAAGTATTGTCTGTAGGGAAGTGATATACAGCCATAATACTGTATATGCAATGTTTAGTTAACATCATGTATTGTTAAATTGTGAATTTAACATTTTATTAATTACAGAAAGAAGCTTTAAGACCCAGACAATGTAGTTAACAGGGCCATGCTAACCAGCAAAACCTTAACAACTAGGTAAATACAGCCTTCCATCACCTCTTTCTCACACTTTTCTCTCAAACACAAGCAGTATTCATCACAGAGGAGCAAGGGGAAATCCTCGTACACAAACACGCTGGTAACGTGTGAAGCGCACCCATGTGTTCGACTGTAACTTTGAGGTGATCGGGGCTAGAGAAGTGCCAGGGCTTTATGGGATGCAGCCCATGATTTATGTGTGATGTAAAGCTGCTCGGGGCTGGAATGATTTGCTTGTTTTGATTGGCTGCAGCTGGGAATTCCAGCCAGCCGAAACGTATCGATACCAAAGAGCTCGCGCTCACCCTGTTGCTCTGTGGTTCACGTTTTCTGCACATGTCAGAAGTGTGTGAATTATTCTGTTTTCAATAAACAGCTGAATGTTATGAGTTTGCATTTTGCAATAAAAGCATTGCAAGATGAAAACAAAAAAATGTTGATTACTACATACGCAAAATTCAAATGAGCTCCTCTGCGCTGTTTGGTGCTCTGCATTGATTTACCACTCTGGGATTTATGAAAGCAAGGAAACAAGAAGACCAAACCCATAATTTACAAGATAAAACCAACAGCCTTATTTGCATAAGATACCTCTCCTGCCAAACACACACACACACACACACACACACACACACACACACACACACACACACACACACACACACACACACACGCACACACACTGTATAATTAATGCAGGTTGTATTGCTATGTATGAGGTAACGCTCCTCTCTTTTTTAATGGTCTTATTCACATGTCCAGATCACTGTACAGTATAATGTATAACTGACAAATTGGGCTGAAGAACAGATTTCTGTGGACTGTTTTTTTTTTACTCCTTTCAGACATGATGTACAAATGTTGAAACTTTTTGCTCAAATAGCAAGTAAAGAAGCAGAATCCCTTGTGAAAACGGGTACATTTTAGTACTTCACACAGAAATAATATACTTTAAAAGAATATGAACTGAATGTAATATTTTCTGACACTTAATTGCATGTTATTTGCAAAAAAAAATGTTTTTATGGAATTAGTTGAAGAGGGCTTTTTTGACCCACTTAATTAGGACTTAAGTACATCTTTATTTTTTATTTCATAATTACTTCTATTGTCTATTAAAGTGTACAGCTGAATGTACTGACAAGCATTTATGGTAAACTAAAATATAATATGTTTGCACTGTTTGCATGTTTGAACGGATTTAACTGAAAGCAATATATCTTAAAATCTGTCAGTGTCATTGTTTTGTCTCAAGATTCACAAAATCTTGTGCCTTTCTTTCTAAGGCAGGTTTATATAAGCTACTTAAATGTCTTAATGGAACTAAGGCCTAATCCTGGCTTAATCTAAACCCTGTCTGTGAAACCAGGCCTAAGTGTGTTAAGAAACATGATAGAGTACTCTTTTTTTAGTACAATTAAGTTGCCTTTTCTTTCATTAATATGAAATTATCTACAAGAACGGTTTGTTTATTTTAAGGACATTGCAAGAGCACGTTCAATAGAATTACATGCACTTCTTTTTTTCCCCCTTGAACGATCAAAAGCAGAAAAAATGTTGGTTGATCTTACTTCCAGTTCATTCGTCAAATTGAGCGCAATGCATTGTGGTACGCAGCAGTCCATGCGATGTGCTCTGTTTTATACCGCACATTTTGGCAATGCAGTAGATCATCCAGATATTACATGCATACAGAAAATGTGCTTACTCCACACCAGGGCGAACAACTGAAACATCAGCCTTCCTCAGTGATGAGGTCCTCTGTGCTGTAGCCGACTCATCGGGCCTGCGGAAGAGGAGTCCCACCCATAAAATGTTTGTTTCAGGACCTGTGATTTTGCTGGACATGATAAACACATGCATAAATAGTAAGTAGTATGCTACACTAGCTACATTTACAGACACCAAAATAACCTGTTTATAATCGGATTGAATCCTTCATTCAAACATCTCAATCGATCCAACTGAGCTTGATCAAAATAAAATTCCGATCGTTTGAAATAGGTGGTGTTATACTTTCGCCTGGTTTCGCACAACGAGCCTCAGATGATTATACATGCGCTCTTCCCCAAACAGACGAGGCATTTATACTTGACGCGCTCGCCATTGTACTATTCTTTGAAATGACAGGGGTGACTCAGAGTAAAGGTCTTTGCACACTGAGTCCGAAATTTTCGTACGCGTTTTTTCGTATTCGTCATCCTAAAAATTTGTCACAGACAGAAAAAGTCCCCGGATGACCTACAACTTCTGGCTAGATACTGAAGTGTGCATATGATGGTCACTTTACTATCCCATGAGGCCACGGGAGAGGAGTTATGAATGACATTGAAGCGACGCAACTGACGCTGGGAGGTCACATGATAATGACAACATGTTACATCCAGATTACATTCATACTACATTCACTCATACTATGAAGAACAGTTGAAGATAGTCAGGATAGTATGTTTGTTTGTAGAGCCAATGTTTGTTTTTATTACACTTCACCAAACCCAACCTACTAAAGAACCGAAGAACCGTGTAAAACCTAGTAAACCTTGAGATTATTACTAAACATTTTCATTTAGTTTCATGAACCTTTATCTTAAACATGGACCTTTAGTTTCATTGAAAGGCTTATTTCTGCTATTGTAGGCTCATTTTGTAAATGTAAGCAATTAATTTAGACGAGCTTAAACTGAGTGCCGGTGAGATGGAGATACAGACATACTTGGCTCGCCTAGAATCACCTCGAAGTCGTGCATCTTCGGACGCGGAGCCGCGCAGAGTTACAAAAAATGCTGTGCGAAATGGGGTCTCGTGATGACGTCATTTTTGTCGCGAGCCACTTTGTGCCAGTGCGGTCGTGAGTATAAACCAGGCGTCATGGAAACTTGTTTCTGCCATGGAACAAATAAAAAAGGTAATTGATAAACATTTAATCTCACAATTCTGACTTTTTTTTTTTCTCAAAACTGCAAGATAGAACTAAAAATAAATTAAAAAAGGTAGAATTGCGAGATTTAAACTCGCATTTAAGAGTTATAAAGTCGTAATTCTGACTTTATTCTCGCAATTGTGAGTTTATATTCCTCAGGATTGTGAGATATCAACTTGCAGTTGAGTTTTCATCAGGCTTGTAGCTAAACTCTTCAGGACAGAACCGAAGTGTAGACAGCAGCTGATAACATAAACTCTCTAATTTGTCAGGTCATTTTGCTACTGTAGCTTCTCACACCTAGACTCAGTATGAGGAAAATAAAAGTGTAACAAGAGGTTATTGTGATCGAGAAGAAGAGTAATTCTATTTTGCGAAAGAGTTCTCTGATCGTGTGAGCAGGTTTTTAAACAGCAGTGCTGAGCTTCAGGGCTTCAGTTTTGCCAGCCCAGGCCTTCATTAACCTAAACCTCTGAATCCTCATTATGAAGGAACAGAGCCGTGAGGCCGCGAGATGCTCGTTCTGAAAATGGTGCTTCTGTTGTCCTGCCATGGGGCACAACTAATGGCTAATGTTGATGCCATCTCTCCAAATGGGCTGGCAATGACCGCATCAGAATTCAGCCCGAATGCAGAAGATATGCATGGTCTGCAGTCCCGTTGGCATGTCGCTTTTTTTCCTCCCAGTATTGGCAGATGTACACTAAATCAACTTATTGCCCAAGCCCAAGCATTTTATTTATAGATTTGAATAGATGGTTTGATCGTGTTGATTTAGTCGGCGAGGTCCTCAGGCAGCTCTTGGTTTGTTCTCATCACACACTGTTGTTTCGTTTAATCTGAGAGCTGCATGAGATCAATGGAGCGGAGAAATCTAGAGTGTATCAATAACAGGAAACAGAAGAGAAGAGAATAATGAAGCGTTTCAGGGGCCTGCGGGCGGCAGGCTTACTGAAAGAGAAACAGTCGTTAACACAAGGCCCACCACTGAGAGAGAGACAGTATGAGTGTGTGTGTGTATTAGGAGTGGGTGTTCATAGTCATTCAGTTGTTGTTCTACATGTTTTTGTGCATTGTTGTGTGTTTCAACAGATAAATAGAGTTAGTGTTTCCTAAAAGAAAGAAGTGATTCTGAACTGCCAAAATGAGACTGAGGTCAGTCTCACTTCCTGTTACAAACCTATGTAACAATGTAACACATTTACATAATGTCAGCCTATATGGCCTTCATTGGTTGGCAGAGAACAACGTCTACTTTGAGCCTCAAACACTGTAGTTGTAGCTGAGACTGGACGAGTTTGATTCGTGTTGTTCATGTTGAGAAGACGCTGTTTTCTGCTGCCAAAGCAAATCCACTTTGCTGCACTTCCAAAGGATAAGACTCGCACTGGAATTTATATGGAAATAGTAATACCGACACCATCGTACTGACACCAAATTCAGGTATGCTAATGGACGTTTGGTTTCCGCAACGCGCCGTAAACGGTCGACCAATCACAACAGACTGGGTCATCTGACCAATCAGAGCAGAGTAGACCATTCACAACAGACTGGGTCATCTGACCAATCAGAACAGAGTAGACCAATCACAACAGACTGGGTCATCTGACCAATCAGAACAAAGTAGACCAATCACAACAGACTGGGTCATCTGACCAATCAGAACAGAGTAGACCAATCACAACAGACTAGGCCATCTTCCAATCAGAGCAGAGTAGACCAATCACAACAGACTGGGTCATCTGACCAATCAGAGCAGAGTAGACCAATCACAACAGACTGGGTCATCTGACCAATCAGAACAGAGTAGACCAATCACAACAGACTGGGTCATCTGACCAATCAGAACAAAGTAGACCAATCACAACAGACTGGGTCATCTGACCAATCAGAACAGAGTAGACCAATCACAACAGACTAGGCCATCTGACCAATCAGAGCAGAGTAGACCAATCACAACAGACTAGGCCATCTGACCAATCAGAGCAGAATAGACCAATCACAACAGACGGGGGAATGGGGAAATTTCTAGTAAATATCTAAAATAATTGCAAAGAAACTGCAAGTAACACAGACTAAAATTAAGGTAGAAAGACTAAAATAGTACATTCTTGAAAAACATCCTTCAATAATCTTCTATTTACAATTTAGAAGAAAAAAAAATGTTTACAGTGTAAAAGCAAAGGCCCTACTGTGAGTGTTGGACCCACCAAGTGCACATGATGTCAAATTGAGACGTACACACACTCTTCTGATGACGAAAATTCTGGAATTTGGCTTTAAGTATGAGCAATAGTAATAGTGATGTTTGCCTTGGCAAGTATGGATGAAATTGTTATAGGCTACTCAAACACAATCACACAAACTCACACCCAGTGCCTTGCCTTTGTCTGAGACACTGAGCTTAAAGGCCATCTATCAGAACTCACTCAGTGTGCATGTGTGTGTGTGTGTGTGTGTGTGAATGTGACAGATTACAGTCTCTCACATGAAAGGAAATTAGCTTGTCCTTATGAGGAGCAAATGAGGAAGACCAGGACACATCAAAGCACCACAGGATCAAATCAGCCAAATGGACTTCATCTGTACTGAGCTTAAAAGAGGCTCCGTTCAGGACTCTTTAGTCTGTCCTGTTTTGGTTTTGTTGTCCTTTTACAAGTTACTCAGTGATTATTACAAGTTACACCGCCAGAGATGTTTTACATACATTTAATCAGCTGTCAAACACTTTTATTAAAAGCAACTAATGAGGAAGATCACAAGCATTTTTATCAGCAATACAGTTTCCAGGGTAAATCAGAGAGAAGCGTGTCCGAAAGGAAAAGTATCTGATGCTGGACAGAAACAAAAAAACAAACATCCTTCAAATAACACGCACACACACACACACACGCACACACACACACACACACACACACACACACACACACACACACACACACACACACACACACACACACACACACAATTATGGATAGTTGGCGCGGTCACTCTGGTGTTTTCATATTTTATGACACTTAATTACAGTAATTCCTTCAAATACTTTACCTTATTTTGATATGTTCTGTGATTAACAGATTTAAATCCCACACATGCCATTAATGTAAAAATCATACAGCAGCCGCAGGCATTAAAAACATGTTGAGAATTTATATTTGCTGTTGGGATTTTTCCGAAGCCTCTCTTAGAGAGTATAAAGCCAGCCTGTAGCGGTGGAGGCAGATATATGTGTGAGCTTATAATTAAACTAGCTTTTGCTGTTGATATTCAGCTTTAAATTAGCTTGTAAGCGAATCTTACAGTAATTAAAACTCTAGATTCATGAATCATCAAGGTTGAAAACAGTCCTCAGAGCATTACCTGCATCTGCATCCTCACTCTGAATGTGTGAGGTGCTTTACCATTAAATTATTTAGTGGGGATGAGTGTATGTTGTAGTCATTAAATGCATCTTCAGAGATCAAATACAGAATTGGCTGAAAAGGACACTGCACATGAGAGAGAGAGAGAGAGAGAGAGAGAGAGAGAGAGAGAGAGACATCAGCAGGTTCTTCTCAAACACATGACATCGATCAGCGCATGACATCATTCTCCTCTACAGCGAGCTCAATGCCCATGTGTACAGATCACACGAAGAGCTGAGCCAAGACATTTCTCAGGCTATATACAACACAGATGCTGATTCTCACTTTCACCATCACACACCATATAAACCACTCAAGTACATGATCATCCACATATATAACGTGACATCCATACACAATTATGATCAACCATATCATCAACAACAACAACTCATGGCTCTCCCACAATACCTTTATACCCTGTTAATATACTCTAAAATAAATGACGAAAATACCTGATTTTACTGTGTTACACTCTAATCTCATCCTCTGTAGTTACTGTATATCTCATCCATAGTTACCACTTCTTTAAATCTTAAAAAAACTGACATTATATAATACTTATACATACATTACTATACTGAATGACAATATATAGGCTATATATATATAAAAAAATAAAAAAATAAAAACATTTACACCACAATGGAGCGCTGCAGTGATGACTGCTTAGCAAAACCATAAGCATCACCTCGACAAAAACCCTACAGGATTTTTCCATCGGCTTTTGAATTTTTGCAGAAAATAATCTCTGCGTCCAACAAAAGATTCTTACACGTTTGGTTCATCATGATAATATACAAATGAACACAAGTCTTTACATTTTGAAGCATAAATACAATCACCAGAAGTAAAAAGCTAAACGTAAGTTGAGTTATAAACGAACTACATCATGACATTATTAAGCTTTGCGACAACTCTTTCATTCTTTATTTAAAAACATTTAACCTGAAATTTTTAGTTAAAGGTGCAGTTTGTGATTTTTAGCGGCATCTAGTGTTGAGGTTACGAATTGCAACCATCAAAAGTTACGGTGGCCGACAGGAAGTGATGTCGCCGTCTGAGACAGCAGAGAGTAGCCAGTTGAGCAATGAGGTTTCTTTACAAAGATACGTTATTGCGAATATTATTGTTACTTGTTCATCATTGTGTGAGTGTTTTATTCGCTGACTTTTCGCTTGTTTGCATGAAGAACAACATAGTGACGAAACACGTTTGTCCGTTTAGGGCCACTGTAGAAACATGTCGGTGCAAAATGGCGCATTTCAATGTAAGGGGACCCGCGGTGTATGTAGATGTGGGCAATAAAAACATAACGGTTCATTAAGTAAGGTCTTTATACACCACTGAAAACAAAGTTATGTATATTATATTGCATTTCTGTCTACAGATCCTCCTAAATATTCCACAATGCACCTTTAAGATAGTTTGCAAGAGCGTGATTATAAACACAGTGAGGCTGTGAAAGAGACTAGCGGGTCGATGAGTTTACCTGTTGGGCGTGACGTTTAATGTTCCCGACTACCTCTGTAATCATATTCAGACACTTGTTAGTTAACCGCCTTTTTCAAGACAAGTAAAAGAGATTAAAAAAAGCTTTAGAAAAATGGGGCATTACGGATGTATTGTCATGGATAGACGGGTGAAGAAGGCTGCAACGAAGCTGACAAGCGGATACAGCCACAGTCTTTACTGAGCAAAACAAAAGCAAAGTAAATATCCACATGATGAAACAGGTAAATCCACACAGGTGAGGCGAAGTATCCACACTGGTAATGACACACATCAGCGTAACAAAAGTCAAGACAACCGACCAAAAGTGAACAACTGAGAAGGGGTGTAAACACACATGTGATGAACTAATGAGTTACTTTGGTGACAAAACACAAACTCAGGAAACAGGAAGGTGAGGACGTAAACTGAAGAGCAAAATCTGTCAAAATAAGAGTCCTTGAGTGCACTTAAACCAAATTCAAGACATGCATGTGCGAAAATATCTTGAGGTTATTACCTTTTTTCAGGCATTTAACCAAAAACCCATTAAAAAAAAACACTGACTTTGAGGTGATGAAACTTATTTCTGGGCTTTAAGACTCTTATGATATGGGGTGGTAAAACTGTGTAATTAATCTATCTGAAATAAACCTTTAAAAAAACAACAACATAATTTTGTGAAATTTATTAAGTAATAGTATAATTTAAAGAGATCATTTGTGAAAAGAGACCATTAACACAATTACAATGTTTATTTTTCATGCATTTAAGTCTAGTCTAAAACTATTCTCAAATTCATATTTGAAAGTAAGTCAAGCAATATTTGAGGTCTGCCTAGATGGATATAGACAGATGCATTATCCCATGGGCAGTCACTTTAACAAATGGATGACAATAAAAGACCATAACAGTGAAATATTCTGCACATCAGTCTTACAGTAACATCACTGTCTGGACAATATACTGACCTGCACAGTAGAGCCGGTGCAGAGCACAAATCAGACAGCGACTTAATAAAACACTCCATCAGAGAGAGAGAGAGTATGACAGCGCTTCATCTGGACTCAGCCCAGCTCAGGAAATGAAAGCTGATGTGTGTGTGTGTGTGTGTGTGTGTGTGTGTGTGTGTGTGTGTGTGTGTGTGTGTGTGTGTGTGTGTGTGTGTGTGTGTGTGTTCTTTACACTAACAGATGCAACATATATCATAATCCACAAGCCTCCCTCTCACTCAGTATTCCTATCTGTGTGTTGGATGTAATGCAAGTGGTTAGAGAGCCGTCTGACTTACTGAAACACACACGAGGCTTTGACTGTACCGTACAGTATGACCCAGGACCGGATCGCCCTGTGTACCTGTTTCCCCTGTGTAATGTCATATGTGACCCCTGCACCAGTGCCTCTCAAGAAACTGTGCCATTTTTGTGCTACAGATTAGCAGGATATTGAACCCTCATTGTTTGAAAGACTTAACTCTGCAATCAGATTCACTCAAAGCATTAGTTTTATTTTTGACCAGTTTGATTTCACTGGAATATCACCCAATTCATCAGCCCCTATTCATTGCTTTTACAATTCAATTGATTATATATATAAAAAACATGGAGTTGTATCTAAATTTGCTTAAATTAAATTACACTGGAAAGAAATTGGTGTAGAATTTACTTTGAAACAATTTTCACTCGTAAATTTCACTTATAATTACAAAAGAAACAGCGAGTAGCACATTGAATTAAACATGATTTTTTTAAGCAGAAAGACTGAAATTGTATTTTCTTGTAAAACACTCCAATAATTTTATTACAACTTAGTAAAAAACGCTGGTCAGGTTTACATTATACGTTGTTGTTTTTTCTTCAACCCTGTAATACGGTGATATTTCCCTCCTTTTGAAAATAATGGTTGGATTTTTCTGACAGCATATTTAAGGGATTTTTTTTTTACCACTAAATCAGTATCACCTCAATAGTTCAACCCTGTTATGAGAACACATTCTTGACCCAAAGCACAATAAAATTGACTGTAACTAATGACACTTGCTATAGTTAAGACCTTTCTATCCATTTTTGCACTGACCTCCAACTCTGTAACATTCAACCCAGTAACGATTTGAATGTAAAAGCATCATTGCCAACAGAGACTATTTATCACATGTAATGTAAACTTAGGACTTTCTCAGTCAAACCACACCTCCTGCTTCTCTTGTACCGTAGTATCATTAAACCCATCCTCCTGTATTGTGCCATCTGCTATTTCACTATGCTTTCTCTCACTAATAGAAACAAGTTCCTTAAAATCACTAACACTTCCTCAAAAATAATTGGTCTTCCCACTCCCAACTTGTCGGCTGTCATTGACAATGCTACCATTCGTAGAGCAAACACCATTACACAAAATCCCAGCCACCCTCTAAACTGATGTTTCACCCTTCTTCCCTCAGGCCGCAGATACAGACAGCTACAGTTTTGTACTCTCAGCTACACGAGCGTTGAATTCACAGAATGCGTAATTTATTATTATTATGCAATATGTCTATTTATGTGTACAAAATATGTGTATTCTGTTTGGTATGTGCATATTATGCATGTTGAATGCTGGTCCTGGTACAGTCTGTGGAAACAAATTTCCTGTTTCGGGAATTCAGAATGAATCTGAATCTAAAAGCATTAGCACAAAACATGTTAAAATTGTCATGGTATTAATATTTTTCTTTAATTATAATGTGTGTTTTACTATGCTGCATCAGTAGTGTGTCGTCACCATGTCCAAGAGAGGCTGTTTTTTCCACCCTGGATCTGAAGTGGTTGGTAAGGGGTGTGACATTTCTGAAATACGGTTGACCAATCACAACACATTGATCCAGCGAGCCAATCAGAGCACACTGTGCTTTTTGGAAGGAGGGGCTTCATAGAGACAGGAACTAAATAGGGGTGCATTTCCCAAAGTTTTCAGCATAGTCTGTGTTTCCTGAAGCTATAGCTCTCCAACGAACATTCACAAACAGCACTGAAAACTTGTGTGGCTGAAACGACAGCTCTCGACCTGTGGTTAGAAGCAGAGGGTTTTTTGTTGGCATGAAATGTGGACTTAATAAATCCTTATCTTGTGCAAAATAAGCAAACAGACATTCAGTACCTTTTATATCTTTATTTCAAATATATAGAAATGTAATTTACGTCTTTTAGCTTTTCAAGAGATTTAAAGCGGTTGCGAAGAGTGTGCATGTGCAAACATGCTCTAAGAAAGAGCCTATGATTGAATCTGGAAAAAAAGCAAAATACCTGAGAAGAACGAGAATTATTCCTCAGATGCCATGTCCGTAATTTATTGCTAAAAATCATTAATTTGATCTCAAACAGATTCATTAAAACAAGTTATTACTCCACTACCTGCGTGACATCATTAACCAACGTGGTTGAACGACACATTTGCGACAATACGGTTTTCTGGAAACAGTCGTGACTAGTTGATTTCTTCAACGATGCATCGTACTCTGGTAGCTAAGCAGCGAGTTACGGCGACGTACGGGGAACACACCCCTGAATATTACTGACAGACTATGTCAACAATGTCAAATGAGAGAAAAATAAGGTGTTTTTGAACATTCATGCATGACAACCTATTCTATTCGAGACAAAAAATCAATATCGAGACTTTGTAAAAGGGCATATGTCCTCTTTAATTTCTTGAATGTTCGGAATAACCTTTTTGAAATTTCCAGAACACATGACACCTTCTCCAGAGAATGTCCTTCATGTCTGATTCCTGTACTCAAAGCTGTAACTCTTGTATGTGGTATTCAAACGCTGCTTTAGGGTGACAGTCTTGGCAGGAAGGCATGCATACACACATGTTTAGTATAAGGCTTGAGTTTCAGAATTTATTTACTTTCTGTTCCTTCTCTACCTGCACCTGTTTCACACACACACACACACACACACGTCTACAGTACAGATTTGACCCTCTCTCTCTCTGCAGCCCACAGTGAGCCAGATGACGTCCATCAGCGTCTCTATAATTATCTTACTCTGACACAGAGTAGGTGGAATTAGATTCCTGTATTAATTATAATCTAACACCATAAACGCCCTGCTGGGCAGAAGACACAGCTCTCACTCAGGTTGCCAGATTGAGACCCCCTGGCAAGAGAGAAAATACAATTGTGGGTCCACTTACTCGCCCCCTCTCCCGCAGAGCGCTGAAGAATCGGTCCAACTCACACTCGCGTACATCGAGACGGAATCCGCTTATAACAGCTGGTCTTGGATCAGCTTCCTGCCCTCCAGCTGGGGCAGTAACAATTATGAGACATAAAGTAAAACTGGGCGAGTATGAAAGAAACATGGCAGCTCAGGCAATAGATAAACAAGGCCTGCAGTCACACTGTACTAACTTAGTGTTGCACATACCAAGTCTTCTGAAGTCATATGATAGCTCTGTGTGAGCGACGTGTAACGAAGGCCAGCTAGTGAGAGCTGTCAGCTGTGAAGGTAAACCTCACTCCCCTGATCTCAAGAAGCACACCAGCGACTGACGCTAGAGACTACCCATGCCGGGATGCCAGTTCGCCAGGGTTATATTGGTGCCCTGACCCGGACGTGAGTGAGGTTTAGGGGGTGTGAGTGTAAAGCAGGCCAGATAGTGAGAGTTGTGAAGGTAAACCTCACTCCCCTGATCTCAAGAGGCGCACTAGTGACTGAGAGACTGCAGTCTTTAGCATCCTTTCTACCGCGCCCATGCCAGAGATGCCGGTTCGAGTCCCACTCGGAGCAGTACATGTAGGACCAGAGGGGTAAAATTGGTTCCGTGACCCGAATGGGAGTGAGGTTTAGGGGGTGTGAGTGTAACGCAGGCCAGCTAGTGAGAACTGTGCAGGTAAACCTCACTCCTCTGATCTCAAGAGGCGCACTAGCGACTGACGCTAGAGACTGCGTCCGTGTTTGCGCACTCGCCTCCCATGTTTAGTTCGAGTCCTGCTCGGAGTGGGGTGAGTAGGACCGCAGGGGTTACAAACAGGGTTACTTCCATCATTCAAATTTGGATCATTAATAATACACATGAGAAAGTTCACTTTAATATAAACACAGTGCAGCGAGTGCAATTAACACCATATATGGAGGAGGGGGAGAAGATGAAGAAAGCAGGAACTTCGTCCCTAATGTTAGATGTACACTGTTCTTATGGCAAAAACATCTTTCACCATTGAAGACTATTCAAAAGTTGCCATTTATTCAGTTTATGCAATAAAATGAGCAGCTGCCACTGGGATGAATGGTGCTCTGCGTGTTTCAGAGCAAAGGGTGGAACTGTGTTCATTTGCATGCGAGCAGCTCATGAATTCAGTGTCTCTTGTTTTGCATTAAATGCAAACTTTTGGGTTGCTTATAATGTGCATTTCAAAACGCAACACTTGCCAACCATCTTCCAATGGCAATGAAAATCGGTTATAAATCTTTTGTCAACAAAAGAGATGCTTTACGGTCTCCCTGCTTTTTTCCGCCAAAATAATACGTCTATATGTTTGAAAGCAAAGAAATTAAGTGTAATTTAAGTGTAATTTTTCTGTTGTAAAATGAAATTATTATTTATAAAATACTTGATTTTTATTTTACAGTACAATAGTATTATTACTATAGTATTTGTACTACATATGACAAAAACAATATATGACAAAATAATCGATTTTTGGCTTAAATTGTACAGCCCTACACACAAGCATAGCCTGAAGCGCTACACAAAATTGCATTATAAATTGTAATTTTAATCAGAGAAATGATAATTAGAGTTATTTCCTCAAATCGTTCAGCCCTAAGTAGTACTAGTAGTAACTCCTCAACCCGATCTCATGAGAAAACCTAACTATTTTGCAAGGTGGTGATTTCCAAGCCAGCAATAGCCGTCATTTCACCATCTAGTTTAACTATAGACCTGATTTAGTCTGGCTATGAGTAACCCACTTTAGCCAAAATAGCCTTGAATTTGGTTACATGTCGTTTTTGCCAAAATAACTTGCGAGATGTGTGATATTCCATCATGTAAGCAAAGTTAACAGTGATAACAAGGCGTTTGGTTTAATTTCTTTGACATGTTCTGTGCGTAGCCACGATTGATGACTAGTTTATTCTTGGCCTATGGTTAGACATCTATTACATTTTCACTGACAGCCCAGGTTTTGCCTAGTTTTAGCCTAGACGTCAGGGCTGTGTTTGGACGACTATTAGACGTCTTTTAAACGCAAAATTGCTTGCTGGGTTCCTATGAATTTGTACAGTACAATATGATTCATACGGAAATGTAAGATTTTAAGAACAAAAGTAAGCATGAAGGTCCACCCCTAAACCTAACCATCAGTGGGGCATAAGCAGATGTACGAAAACGAACAAATGAGATACAACGTACAAATGTACGAATATATTCATACAAATTAGCCACCAATTTGTCAAAAAGTAAAATAGTTACAAATTACCATGAGAGTGTGTTGAGCTTCCCCCGTTTTTAACGAACTAATTCAAAAACAGTTTTAGGACTGGTAAGAATTTTTTAAGGCCAGAACATTTTTTCACGTCACTGACCATTAGCAGGTGTGGTAAAAAGATTAGACAACAGACTAAGTTTTGGTACACAGCTCATGTTAGCGTGATGAAAGCATGCTTCATCATTATTTCTGCCTGTACTGATGCACTGCAGTGGTTCAGTGTTCACATCAGAGCTGTTCTTCTCTCTCTGCAGCAACATTAATTGTTCAGGGAGCTTCTATGCTGCTAAGATTACAGAAACCCCAATATCTCTCATCTCATTATCAGTTGTTTCATTCGTGCTCCCTTTCTCTCTCAGTTTCTCTCTTCCTCTTGTCTCTCTCCAACACATATCCACTGTCTCTAGTGGCCTGTTATATTGTTGAGTAAAACACTTTTAAACTGGATGCATTGTTCCTGCAGTTTAGCTTAATATGTTTCCTCAGTCCGTAGTGGATTGTTTGGAGTGTGAAGCCCCTGAGGTGGCCACACACTCCTGCTCCTTTAGCTCCTCCATATGCTCCGATGCTGTGGACCAAAATACTCAGAAGATGCCATCAATAAATGGGGCAGACTCATTTACAACAACCTTATCGCCCAAAAGTTTGAAAGCACTTTCTGCATAGGAGAGTTTCTCTGTAATCTTTGGAAGAGTTTCCATTCCAGACAATCCGTTGTAATAATGTAAAGCTGCTAATTTGGAAGCTTTTTACGTAACTCAGGCCGAATGTGATTTTAATTGATCACATTCTGTGAGCGTTTGTCAGAACCGCAGAGATCTGTTCATCTCATTCACAGACGTCATGCCATCATCTGGAAGGTTTTCTGCTAACCACTGCTCCATTTCAAACCCATTTACACTTGATGGTCCATGTGGAGACAGCATCAGCTGGAGTCATTTGTTGTGTAATGATAACATGGAAAAAAAACACTGTCTAGCCCTGTTTATAGGGTGGAGCTTGTCAGAGACCACCAGTGAAAATGCTTGTTTTCTAATTTAACAACATTTTTCATCACAAATTATATCTTCACCATGAAAAAAAGCTGAAAATTGACATGCTTTTCAGAATCCTTTAATATTTGGTGTGTCTCCTTTAGCTTTAATTACCCATACATCATTTTACTTAATGTAATTATGACATCTTATTAAGATATATTATATGGAGATATTGAGTGACAACTGATATTTCTATGCATAGTCTGCTATACTTCTACTACTACAATTCCACTTTGTCCCAGTCAAGACATAGAGCCTTGACTATGAACCTCTAAGGCTGCCAAATATTGTGTTAGTCCCACCCCTGCGGCCACAAAACGATTCTGCGATTCTTCAGACCAGGTGACCTTTTAGGAGTGTCCATGGGTCATCATAGGTCTACGGCTACACAGCAAATTGAGTTTCACTGTGTGTTCTGACACCTTTCTAGCATTGAGTTTCCAGGCGTTTGAGCTACACAGTCACTCTTCTGTGTGATCGGTTCATTTTCGGTGTAAACTCTAAAAATAGTTAAATCCAAAACTAATGTTTAAGAGCAAACATGTTGAAGATTAGCCGATGGGCTGTTGATTCATTAAATGATAAGCTATTTCCTCACAAAAAGCGGTTTATTCAGCCTAGCGAAGCATCTCCATTGACATCCATTTCACAAGTTCACACTTGCAAATAAGTTACATAGAGTAAATGGTATGCGTATTTGGCGTGGCGTCCGGGGAGAGGGATCCGGGCTCAGTGTTTGGCCTGAACGCAGAGCACTCCCCCCGTATTCCTGGCTGTGGCAGGAACCAGCCAAGACTGAGGAGTCGGGGTGGTGGAGGGGTGCTAAAAAAAAGTAGAGGAATTTAGGTGAGTCGACTGAGTGTGTACATAGGCCTCCTCTCATGCTGACAGGATAGATGTGTTGATTGCTGATGATGTGTAGATTATTTGTATGTGCTCCTCCCGAACTTAGTTAATGAAACATAAATTAAAAATAAATAATCTGCCTCTTATCTCCTTCCCTGCGTACTGTAGCGTTAGCAGGTGTTATGCTTTTTTTGGCTAAGGTTGCAGGCTTGCCTTAGAGTGGCTTTGCCTATAGTGTTAAAAATCTCATTGATTTTTCATTACAAGCTAGCAAAATTTCATCTTCATTTTTGGCCATATAAATAACAACAAATGCACTAAAGAGCATATTTTGCTCAGTTTGGGCCTCTGAACAAAATTGAGGTGTTTTTACCTCCTTCAGTGTGAGCTCTTTCAGTTAATACAAATACCTCAAGTACAGTAAGGGCTGTGTTACTACTGAATACGGTGCACTCTTTTGTACATAATAATACATAATAATTAGCAAAACTGTTGTGTAACAGTATCAAAATCCAATTGTTTGTAATGTTAAAAATCACAGTTACTTCCGAAAAAAATCAAAAGTCAGAAAAATAAGATAGTATGCAGATTAGTAAGTTAGTATAATTAATGCTTAGAATGCTCTTGTGAACATCGCCACACCAATTAGGCCTACACTACATTGAGAAAGCTTTCTGTCAGCATTCGCGTTCACCTCCAAGGCACTTGCTTGGCTGGCAGAAACCTGTGGAAGTACGAGATTTGACATCTGCCATCTTGTTGTGTTGCTTCCTCTCACACCATTCAAGCAAGCGACATGGCTAACATGGATAAAACTTGAATGCTCCCGTTGTTATCAACAATACTGCCTACAGATTAGGCTTTATTTGGAAGCCTTTCAGACACCTTTGTTGAATATAACTGCAGTTTGTTGCATTTAGCTGGCCCTCATTAGCCTTACAGCACTGAACAAAACCTACATTCACAGAGGTCCACACACACATCATTCCTCTCACAGGAAGTTCTCCTTTACCCCCTTCTGTGAAACCTTCCATACACACTTATCATCAGGCACACACAGTCATGTGCTCTCACACACAACACACACTCCCTCTGTCTGTTTCTATGTGTTGAATGCAGCTGCAGGTGGGGGGTGGAAGACTAATGTGTTAGCCTCATGATGGAGGCTTTTCGGCCCGTATGTGATGAAAAACAAAAATGGCTTTACTAATGAGAAGCAAATGCATGTAATAAACTCCTTCTCTCACCTTTTCCTTGCCTACAATAAATGTAATGTCTTTTAGTACATTCAAATGCTGCATTATTAGGCTCAAGCGCAGGGTTTTGACCTGCCTACACACACACACACACACACACACACACACACACACACACGTAACTATAAATACAAGACTTCTATAGCTTTCTATAAAGCTAATTATGATAACTAGAGACTAATGGAGTGTTTTAAGAATAAACATAATCATTTGTTTTAATTGTTTTCTTCAAAAACAATTTTTTGTCATATTGGGGGGACATTTTTGTCCTATTTTGGGGGCAAATTTGTTCCCACTGAGTGTGATTTGCTAGCTATAGTGAGAGAGAATATACGTGTGTGAACATATTGTTAAAAACCTAAGCACATAATAAATATTATTCACATGAAACAAACATGCGCTGCACACAAGCTCATTACTGACCTGCTACACACACACACACACACACACACACACACACACACATTGGTTTTTCATGATTTATGGGGACTTTCCATTGACATAATGATTTTTATACAGTACAAACTGTATATTCTGTCCCCTTACACTAACCCGACCCCTAAACCTACCCATCACACACAAATTCCTGCATTTTTACATTTTCAAAAAAAAAAAAAAAAACTTGTGTTACCACGGCAGCTTGTTTAATAACACAATGGTGAACGTGTACCAATGTACTTTTATTCTGTCCGTTTTCAAAACAACTTACCTGATAGGCTTCTCAAAGCGTCCGTCTTCAGCTTTCCCACTCAGCGAGTTTGCAAACGCTGTTTAAGCTTCAGACTGTGTTCTACAGCAACTGGTGAAGTTCTCTCTGAATTAATGTAGTGAAATGAACGATGTCTGTACACACATTTATCACGCGCGCTGTTTACACACTGTGTGTGAGCGCGTGACCTCCTCCGCGGTCTCTGGCCAGACTGGGGTTTGCTCAGGTGAGGAACACCTTTAATGGTTTCACACACACGTATAACGCATCTCATTCCCCGTCTGAAAGCTGTGGAGGCCAGCAACCCACCGCCAGGCATGATTTATGAGATTATTTTCCCTCAGTGTGTCTGAATTAGTACAACAGCTACTGAGATGTGGTCAGCACAGACGCTTTGAAATATACCGTAACTCTTCCGTATGTGTTTTTGGACATTTAATTTAGGAGGAATTTCATTTGGATATTTCCTTTAGCACTTACACATTGCATGAATATATGTAGGCCTATATGTGCCACTATACAGGTAGTATAGGAATCTAATAAGCAATGATGCAGTTCATAATGACATCGTATGCGTTTTCATCTCAGAGTCAGACAACATAACATGATTTATTCCCCTTCCACCAGAGGGCACAGTTCTGCTAATTACACATGCACTGAAACACACTTGTGTGTCAGCTGAGCTAAATCTCATAGGAACCAATATAAATGTGTTAATTCTCCATGAACCTATAAACACTAGTGTATCCATCTGTCAAAATCATTAGTGGAAAGAAATCCAATCTATGGGAAGAGCAGCGTTTACTCTAGGAAAGTTACATGAGATCATTCAGCAGCAATAGAAACCAGTGAGTTTTATTAGTAGCCGATATACTGTAACGAAGAGATTGTATGCTAAGGCTTTGGTAAAACATATTGACCAAAGTGTAAAAGCACTAACTTGATTGATGGATGTTAAATATGGTGATGTTTGATTACCATATTCATACACCATTTAAATGGTGTTATAAGGTCCTTCAAAGACTACCAGGCATTACCATAGTTTCATTGTATATTTTCATATAAATAATTTCATGGTAACATCTTATAGTTGTTAAAAAGTACTAATCTTACAAAAACATACCAAAGTGGTACTGCCAGGTTTTTGGGCATGTATACCGTGGTAGGAATGTGGTCTTCAGTACTATGCTATCCTACTGTACATACAATTACTATGGTACTGCAGTACTTAGAGTCATATTACATGGTCTTTAAATGGTATTCTATGATACCTCAAATGTTTTACATTATATATTTTTTATAATAATACCATACATTTTGTGGTTGTTGTAAAATTAAGCAACAACATATAGGCTACCAGTGATTTTCATAATGTTCTGTAAAGATAAACATTTCTATTTTGAGATTTTATGACAAGGCTTTAATAAAACATATTGACCAAAGTGACTTACACTAACTTTTGGATTGGATTTTGGATATTAACTATTTGATAACCATATTCATACAGCATGGTATTTAAACGGTGTTATAAGGGCCTTCAGAGAATACCATGGCAGTATTATGATTTTTCAATTGTATTTTTTCTTGGAAATATTTTCCGTGGAACTGTTTGATTATTACCATAACCTATTTAAATATGGAAGTACTTAAGAATACTATATCAATTCAGTACCATGCTATATTTTAAAATACCATGGTATTGTTATTGCAACAGTACAAAAAATGGTATTTAAATGGTACTGGAAGATACATCAGCAAATACTATGTTATTAACAAGGTGTTTTTTTTAATTACCATTTTTATAAGTAATATCATGGTTATTTATTTATCTTAACACCAAAGCCCTTCACAGAGCTTTACCCTGCACACATAAGTAACTGCAGAGTGAATGACCATCGGTGACCACTAGATGGTGCTGTGTGAAGAGTTTTAGTGATGATGATGAAGATGATGGTGGGGGAGGTGTGTGTGTGTGTGTGTGTGTGTGTGTGTGTGTGTGTGTGTGTGTGTGTGTGTGTGTGTGTGTGTGTGTTCCTTTAAACCTGCAGTGCTCACACATTCTGCCCTTATATATTTGAGCTTGGGAATCTCCTACAGCTTTATGTTTCCTCACTACTTTAACTACAACAACAAGGACTCTATGATTTCTTGCAACGCAAGACTCCTCATGGCCAAACAAAGATAATGGCTTGCCTTCTCGTAATGCGTGTGTGTGTGTGTGTGTGTGTGTGTGCTGTATCTGCAGTAAAATGACAGGATGTGTACTGCTGTAGGGCTCTCCGAAGGGATGGGGCAGGAATGAGACAGAACAATGCGGGGGGCAGTGAAACCCATCAGCTAGAATAGAACGAGCCCTCCACCCTTCTTTCATCCCTCCATCCCTCCCTCCCTTTCCCTCCCTCTCCCTCCCTCTCTCTCTCTCTCTCTCTCTCTCTCTCTCTCTCTCTCTCGCCTGCCTGCACCTCTTCCTTCCTCTCCTGCTCCGTATTTCACACCCCTCCGTCCCGAACAATCAAACGGCTGGCCAGGGCCTCAGCTCTGGGACCGCATGAGGAAATCCATAACAATGTCATAAGTACAGATGCCAAAAAATAGAGAATTTATCCTGTTTTATGTGAATACACTCGACTGCAACGCTTGCATTTATTACGGCGAGCCTGGCCCTGCGATGGCAGAAAGACGGATGGCTGTTTGACTACTCAACATGTTTGCTTTGAAAATAAATCCACCCCGTAGAGTATCTGATCAGTGTGATATAATGGAGGTCTGTTGGCTGGTGACAGCAGGTAATGTTTACGGCACAGGAACTCGCAGGTTGTGTTATTAATGAAGGAGCTCTGTCCCTGTGGTGGGTCTAATTCACCAGTGTGTAATCTGCAATGATTATTAGCCTAACCTTTAGCGCACCGTGAAGACGTGCATCCGAATGAAGGCGTCTTCTAGCACGGACACACATGGCGGCAGTGTTAGCGGGGTGTTGTGTGTGTATAATGTGGGGGTTTAGAGTTGCTGTGAATGCTGGTGAACTACACCTCTGCAGAAAGCATTGTCCCGTCTAGACGGGTTTCTGCCTCATTCTCTGCTGGTCTTTTACAGCCCTGGTTTTACAGCCCGACATAAACAGAGCCACAGGCAGCCAGTTCCACACTACTTGTGTGAGCTTGTGTGTTTCTCAGTGTCCGTTTGTGTGCACGTCTGGGGGGTGTGTGTGTGTGTGTGTGTGTGTGTGTATCAGTTTGTGAGGGCTTATTGTATATTTGCTGTATATCTCTTTGTTTTCTTGCAGCTCAGCTGCTAGAGCCTGGTGCTGGCAACTCCAAGGTCATGGGTTTGATTCCCAGCTGGGAACACACACACTGATATACAATGTATTGCTTGAATGGAAGACTTGCAGAAAAAGAATGCTGAAATCAATCCGCTAATCAAAGAATTACATAAAACAATTACAACTTTCGTCTGAGCTTCAGAAAATCTGATAATTGTATGTCCCCATCCATTGTTGACTAGCTCTCCTTCTGACATACAGTTGCAGGGCAGGATGAAGTGATCTGAGCTGCTTCTTGTCTATTTGAGAGTATGATTTAGTGAAGTGAGGTCATTAGGAAACCCCAGTGCGGACTCGGATTGTTTCATTTGGCTGTAGTTTGCGGCTTGGGAGTTTTCACTGTGAGATTTGGCCTCTCTGGACAGGCACTTCCTGCTCTGGGACCTTCTTCACTTTACTACTTCCTTCTTGTGCAGACAGCAGGACCAATGGGGTGTCAGATCACTGTCAGATCTCTGTATATATTTGTCAGGCTGTTGAATAAGGGTGCTGATGTCTCAGGCTGGGCCGCACACAGTCAGACTCCAGCAACTCTGTCTTAAAGTCCCCCAGTGGTGAAAATCAAACTTTTAATGTTTTTAATACACTTTAAGACAAACCATGTGTAAATTCATAAGTCGACACCATTGCTGAGTATTTTCTCCTTAAAACTGCAGTGAACTAAAGACAGTCTCAAAAACACGCTTTGAAATCGCTGGTGTTTCTGACGTCACAAACTACCTTGTAACCAATCAGATCAACGTGTGATCGTCAACCAGTGGATCTCTGAGCTGAGTGAGTGAGTGGAGGCGGGGCTCATTTGCATATTCATAGAACCGCATATACTAAATGAGGCAAGGGTGTCGAGTTACATTCAAGATATTTTAAGGCATGAAGGTTTTATTTTTTCAGGAAAAAACTTTTAAATATGACATTTGGTTGATCAAAGATGAGTTTTAAGGGATAAAATGATTGACTACAGGGGGACTTTAAGGCCGTTCACAGCAAGAACGATAACTATTATGATAACTATATTAGCATTCACACCAGCGGACTGTTCTTCAAGTGTGTTCTGCAGTTTTGTCTTCTGCCACTTTAAAAGCTTGAGCTCTTTAAAGGAGGATATATTCTGATTGGCTGTCAATGTTTTCATCAGCTGGGAAAAAAATTATTCTGAAAGTGATTCCAACAATATCATTTCTCTGTGCCATGATCGTTATAGTTGTGGTGTGAACTCTGCTATTCTTTTATATTTATGAACAGTTCACCAAAAAAAAAAAATTCTGTCATCATTTACTCACCCACATGTCATTCCAAACCCATAAGACTTTCATTCATCTTCGAAACACAAATGAAGATATTTTTGATCAAATCTGAGAGCTTTCTGTCTATTGCCAGCTACGCAACTACCACTTTGACGCTTCAAAAAGTTCATGAAGAGATTGTAAAACTAATCCAAATGAATTGAGCAGTTTAGTCAAAATTGTCTGTGACAATGCACGAATCAGTTGTAGTAAATGGAAGCTCAGGCATGTTCGCTTGACGTGCAAGAACCAATGAGGTTCATTCTCGTGTTACGCATCACGTTTGAGCTTCAGCAAGAACCAATGAGGTTCATTCTCGTGTTACGCATCACGTTTGAGCTTCAGCAAGAACCAATGAGGTTCATTCTCGTGTTACGCATCACGTTTGAGCTTCAGCAAGAACCAATGAGGTTCATTCTCGTGTTACGCATCACGTTTGAGCTTCAGCAAGAACCAATGAGGTTCATTCTCGTGTTACGCATCACGTTTGAGCTTCAGCAAGAACCAATGAGGTTCATTCTCGTGTTACGCAACACGTTTGAGCTTCAGCAAGAACCAATGAGGTTAATTCTCGTGTTACGCATCACGTTTGAGCTTCAGCAAGAACCAATGAGGTTCATTCTTGTGTTACGCATCACGTTTGAGCTTCAGCAAGAACCAATAAGGTTCACTCTCGTGTTACGCATCACGTTTGAGCTTCAGCAAGAACCAATGAGGTTCATTCTCGTGTTACGCATCACGTTTGAGCTTCAGCAAGAACCAATGAGGTTCATTCTCATGTTACGCATCACATTTGAGCTTCAGCAAGAACCAATGAGGTTCATTCTCGTGTTACGCAACACGTTTGAGCTTCAGCAAGAACCAATGAGGTTCATTCTTGTGTTACGCATCACGTTTGAGCTTCAGCAAGAACCAATAAGGTTCATTCTCGTGTTACGCAACACGTTTGAGCTTCTGCAAAAGGTTTGTTCTCGTGCATCAAGCATGAATGATTGACCCTCTGTTTATGTATGCTGATCAATGTTTATATGTGAATAAAAGCCTAAATTAAATCTGTTTGGACTAAACCGATCGATCACACCCTTCAAACACTGATTTATATGGATTAGTTTTACAATCTCTTTATGAACGTGTTGAAGCGTCAAAGTGGTAGTTGTGTATCTGTTAATAAAGGGACAGAAATCGCTCAGATTTTTATTAAAAATATCTTCATTTTGTGTTCTGAACAATGTCTTACAGGTTTTAAATGATGACAGAATTTCATTTTTCAGTGAACTAACCCTTTAACTGTGCTCAGATTTGCTACCCGAGTCTGCAGAGATCAGAGATCTCGTGAGCTAAAACATTCCTCATCAAATTTTTCCAAGATAAATGAATCTGAGCTGTTATATCCACATTCATTTTAGAGTTACATCAACAATTATCTTGTTTGTTTCTGTTCCTACTTAGTCAACTGAACTCACATGATCACGGGCACGAATGGTTAATATTTTACATTGTAAGTTTTCTTTGTTTTAAATTGCACTAAAAACGCTCCATATATCTTTGATTTTAAAGTAAAAAAATTCTATATTTTTAATGTTTTACGGTGTTCACTGTTTTAAGGCATGGCCACATTTTGGCGAAATTTCGCAAGCAATAAAGTTCCATTGTCAATAGTCTAGCAATGAATAAAGCACAGAATTCACTTTCAAACCAAGTAACTTTCTGTTGGTTCAGCTGCAAAATCTTTTGAGCAACTTGAACTGGTATGAAATCTGCATGGGAAAGGCACGAAATGCATGGATTCCTTTGGAAATTACAGTTACAGAACAACAGTAAATATCACCCCTTATGGTACTACCACAGTTTGTTTACTTGAATGTAACATATTTAAGACTCCATAAAATTTTCTGAGCTGCCTGTGAGCAATAACATTTTCCTCTGGGCTCTGTTACAGTAACTGGCTTGTGTTCACAGTATAATATAAAGTAAAAAAAAAAAAGAGTTGTTGTGGTCTGGAGACATTTCAACAGTCATTTCAGTGGTTTTGCAGAGATAGATAGCAGTCAGCAGCACAGTGTGACAGCATGAGAAAACTGAGAACAGGAAGCCAGACATGATGATGAAGGGGGCACACACTTTTACAGGTGGAGAAAGAGAGGCAGAGAGAAAGAGAGAAAAAGAGAGACGGAGGTGAAGTTCTGGAGGAAGCAGCTGTTGGTCGGATGCCTCAGGAAATACAGTGACACAGAAGAAATCGTGCTTTTTTTCGTGCATATTTGCTCTTGATGTCTCTGAGTTCCCTCATAAGGAGATCTGTGTGCATGATGAAATTACCCAATAATACTCCATACCCAATAATAATTACCTTATTCAAATCGTTAATTGAACATGTCTGTCATCCATTAGTGTTTGAGTCATGTGAGCAGTCTATGAACGTCCATCCTGTTGCAGTTCATCATGTGCTGTGTGTGTGTGTGTGTGTGTGTGTGTGTGTGTGTGTGTGTGTGTGTGTGTGTGTGTGTGTGTGTGTGTGTGTGTGGTCCAGTCACGACCTGTGTGTGCGGTTTCACGTGTTTGGGAGTTCAGTTCTGCACCTCTGTCTGTCCATCTGTGTGTATTTGTTGCCTGATCCAGTTCCTGAATTCACAGGCGGAGAGAGTAAAGTGGGCTGTGTCCAATTTCTCTGCCAGAGCAAATTCTAAAGCTGGCGTGAGAGGTCAGATCAATCAACACACACTCACTCACATACAGTATATGTTTCACGCCTTCGCTACATGGCCACCAGCGGTCAGATATATAATGTGTTAGATGCTGGTGTTTGATAATATCCATTTAATAACCCAGAAAATGTGTCTATGTTAAGAATGGAACTGTTTACAGTGAAATGGAGTCCAGATTAGTATTAGATATAAATAGGTTATTTTGAATCCAATTCTGTGTAAACACCTACAGCAGGACATTCAGATAATGAGTACAAACATCACAGCTGATATCTCTTCTGGTCAATTCAATTTGAATACATTGCATTGTTGGATACAATAGTATTCAGTGCAGGATGTTCTTGTGCATTCACC
>CM038626.1:11902434-11974934 GCA_021554675.1 Leuciscus idus
TAAAACATCACACATCCCTCATAAACATCAGCACTGAGAGCCTGAATAAAGTGCTTCCTGTCAACGTGTGTGTGTGTGTGTGTGTGTGTGTGTGTGTGTGTGTGTGAAAAGTGGACAATATTTTGTCAATCAGATCAATACTGTTTTAACACTGAACACACATAACAGTCTATTGATTGTTGAGCTTGTATTTGTGTACATTTTGTCATGAAAAAACACAAACCTAATTGCGTGTACACTGACACATATTGCACATGCTTCATTCTCTCTGCATCTGGCAGATGAAACACACAGGCATGTACTGTCCTGCCTCAACCACAAAACAGCTGCTTAATTATTACCGTCACATGATTTACAACTACTGAGCTTTCATTTGTCACAGTACTTTTTCTTTTTCTTTTTTTTTTCTTATATATTAGATTATATAAGTTAAGTTTTTTTCAGAAAGTTTTCTGTGATGTGTAGGTTTAGGGGAGAAAATATACAGATTGTACAGTATAAAAATCATTATGCCTATGGAAAGTGTGTGTGTGTGTGTGTTGTTGTGATGGTTATAATGTACGCTGCTGAGATTGCTGTTGACATCATTACTCAGGAGTCTCACTGTTCACATCAATCTTTCAGCTCATACACACACACACACACACTCCTCAGCTGAGGGGATTTTTCATCTTTGGGTTCAGGTGAGGGTCACATGCACTTACACACAGCGTCTTCTGTAATATGACACATCCGCCGCAGGTCCACTAATGCAGTGGTTCTCAACTGGTTTTGCTTCAAGACACAGATATTAAAGTGGACATTAACTGGCGACACAACACAGTATCACAAAATCGTTACACACATATGCCCTCAAAATATCAAATATTAAAATAACAATGAACAGCAGGCCGAACTAAATGCATAATTATTAAATATTTATTTTTGCCATCCTAATACTATAACTACGCTGTTAGTTGCATTTTATTATTTACATTAAGCATTGTTTTTCCCCTCTGATAACCTGCAACCCATTTTGGCAAAGCACTAATGTACCTTTAAACGACTTTTCTTCCCCTCACTCCTGCAGAGTCTCAAATTACACCTCTAAGTGCACACGATCGAGGTGAAACCATTTTATTTGAAACAACTGTCCATTTGAGCTGAACAGTGACTGTACGGTGGTAATGTCTGTCATCAGCTCTCGACTGTCCCGGATGATTGAGTCGTTTGAAGAGCAGAATGTGCCCTGCTAGCAGTCAGTGTCTCATCCCACTATACTGTGTGGAGGACACACAGGAGACGTCTCGGAGTGTGTGTGAGGAGAGCATTAGCTCAGGAGCAGGTATAGCTGTCGCGTGTTAACACAGCAATCATTAACACTCACGCTGAAACACACTGAAGATGTAATGTGATACTGTACTGTACACTGTGCCTTTCACCTATTAGACATCAGAAACTATCATATTCTCATAATTCTGAGACAAAAATGTATAATTGCGGGGGAAAAAGTCATAATTGTGAGAAAAAAGTCAGAATTGTGAGAAACAGTCAGAATTGTGAAATATAAACTCATAATTCGGAGAATTTTTTTTACAATTGCAGAAAAAGTCATAATTGCGAGAAAATAATCAGAATTGTGAGGAAAAAAGTCATAATTGTGAGAAAAAAATCTGAATTGTGAGGAAAAAGTCATAATTGTGAGAAAAAGTCATAATTGTGAAATATAAACTCATAATTCTGAGATTTTTTTTTACAATTGCAGAAAAAAGTCATAATTGCGAGAAAATAATCAGAATTGTGAGGAAAAAAGTCATAATTGTGAAATATAAACTCATAATTCTGAGATTTTTTTTACAATTGCGGAAAAAAGTCAGAATTGCGAGAAAAAATCTGAATTGTGAGGAAAAAAGTCATAATTGTGAGAAAAAGTCATAATTGTGAAATATAAACTCATAATTCAGAGATTTTTTTTTACAATTGCAGAAAAAGTCATAATTGCGAGAAAATAATCAGAATTGTGAGGAAAAAAGTCATAATTGTGAGAAAAAAATCAGAATTGTGAGGAAAAAGTCATAATTGTGAAATATAAACTCATAATTCTGAGATTTTTTTTTACAATTGCGGAAAAAAAGTCATAATTGCTAGAAAAAAGTCATAATTGTGAGAAACAGTCAGAAATGTGAAATATAAACTCATAATTCTGAGAAAAAAAGGTCAGAATTTTGAGAAAAAGTCAGAATTGTGAAATATAAACTCATAATTTTGAGAAAAAAGTCAGAAATGCGAGGAAAAAGTCAGAATTGTGAGAAAAAGTCAGAATTGTGAAATATAAACTCATAATTCTGAGAAAAAAAGTCAGAATTGTCCTTACAACACAATTGCGACTTTATAACTGATTACATTGTTTTTGCATGTTTACAAGGTTTCTGATTGGACAAGTGTGCAGCCGTGTTTTCAGAACCGCGTGTCCATCGGTGGAAAGGCTGTCATGTAAATCGCTCTCATCACTTTGTTTGCTGTCACTGTTGGAGTTATTATCTTTTCCCTGAGATTCGCAAACCGAAAGGTGCAGAGAGTGAACGTCGCTGCATCTGTACGAAGCTCATGAATACTTTAAGTTATGATTATCATGGTTTATGGTTGTCTGATGTAAAACAGCACACCATTAAATAGTACCATGTTGTTTCACAATGCACACATATGGCAGCAAACAAACAAATAAATAAATCTTATTACAAGCATGCTAATCGAGGGTTAAAGGAATCCAGCCATTATTATTGCAGTGCACTTACAGTAGCCGCTGTTATATTATGAGTTTGTTCAGTGATGTTCATGGACATTTGTGTGAGTTTGTTTAACTCTCACTCTGCAAACTTTGTCATCAGTATTTCACTCAGGTATTTACTCTATAATTTGTTAAAACTAGCAATTTAGCTTTACTGAGCACTATCATTTATCTATATTTAGCATGCAGTTGAATACTAATAATTCTGTGCTGGAAGCAAATGATGAGACAAGAATGTGTTTTGTGTGTGTGTGTGTGTGTGTGTGTGTGTGTGTGTGTGAGTGAGAGAGAGAGAGAGAGAGAGAGAGAGAGAGAGAAAAAGAGAGAGAGAGAGAGAGAGAGAGAGAGAGAGAGAGAGAGAGAGAGCTTGTTTTAGGAAGAGAGGACTTTCTGACCCTGCCATGAACTTGCTCAGCAGAGCAGAGGTCATCTGACAGGTCAAAGTTCAGGAGTCATGCTGGCCTCAAACAGTGCACAGATTTTAGCGGAGGACAAAAGGAGAAGACAAATTCAGAGTCAAAATCAAACAAATGGCAAATAAAGCAAATAAAGATTACAATACAATATAAAATACAATATTAAATACAAAACATGGGAGTATATGTGGAATATGGAAGACAATACAATTTAGCATCACTATAGCTATAAATACAGCAAACTTAGTGAAAGTGAGAAATAATAAATCATAAATAGTCAAAATAGTCTCTCCAGAAGTGTTGCTCTGTCCAATAAAGCCAACATTTAAAATGTAAGAAACTTATGTAAATCACCGGCCCTTTTTAACACAAGTCACAAAGACACATTAGTTTTGATATTTAGATAATACTTTAACATTAGAGGCCTATGAAAAGACATGACTTAAAGACACACGAATCGTCAACTTTGATTTAATGGTGACTTTATGAAATATTACCGTATTTATTATAAATTATGTGTCTGTACACATCATTATTGTTTTAAATTCATGTTCCTGGTAATCTTGAATCAGAATAACTTCCCCTCCCTCTCCCTCTCACGCTCATCTCTTCTCTTCTCTGATGATGAGGGCGGGGCAATGACCTGTCAATCACATGAGATCCACCAATAGCAAACCGCAACCATCCAAAATCAAGCCCCGCCCCACATTTGTTCTTGTTTGTAAAGCCTATCACTCTGATATACGTCACAATGGGAAAGACTATTGCAACTTCCGTTTCATGCTGACTTTAAGGAAATAATAGTAATGACATCTGTATAAGACATGTTAGTCAGTCCAGCGTCTCTAAGAAACGTGCTTCAGTGTGTGTGTGTAGGAGTATAGTGACCCCATCTCATAAAGCGTGAGTCCAGTGTTTGATCCCTGATGTGAGAGAGATCTTCACTGCTGCTTATCTCTGCGAGCTCTGGATACGAGAGGGCAGAAGGGCAGGAGCTGTATCTCCAGTGTTGAAGGATCACAGGTGATGAAGGGAAGGATAGAGGGAACCTTGCACATTCACAAACCCTCTCCAGACGTCTGCGCCGAGGCCTGAAACACACTCAAGTACACCAGCACAAACACTTCTAGCAAATGCTGCTTTCCAAAATGTGTTTTCAGTGCTGCTGTCTTCTTCCGTTATCTCCTTCAGGTCAATTATACTGTCGTTGTGGAGAATTGTTTGAAGAGAATCTGATTAATGAGTTACTGAGGTTTGTTACCGTCCGCCGCTGTAAGATGTCACAGACTCACATTCGAAGTCTGAAACTCAATGCACAAACTTTCTCTAGAATTATCAACAGATTCCAACTTCTGTCTGCAAGTTGTTTTTCCAAGCCGTTGGGATGAGAAAATGTGTAGTAAGTAAACAGGATGTCCATGAGTAGAACTGTAAATGTTGTTTCATGTTTTTCAGTGATGTGAAATAAAAATGCCAAAACAAACTGCGAAGTGGACCAGATTTATGCTGTTCTTCAAATAACAGAAGACTACTACCACAGTAATGGACATTAAAGGCATAGTCCACCCAAAAATGAAAATTCAGTCACACTTTATAGTTTAGGGTCCAATTCTCACTATTAAATATGACTTTTGCCTCAATAAACTCCTAATTGCTGCTTATTAATAGTTAGTAAGGTAGTTGTTAAGTTTAGGTATTGGGTGCATTAAGGGATGCAGAATAAGGTCATGCAGAATAAGGCATTAATATGTTCATTTATAAGTACTAATAAACAGCCAATATCTTAGTAATATGCATGCTAATAAGTGGAGCCTGTTACCTAAAATTCTTTCACCATTTACTCACCCTCATGTTCTTCCAGGCCTGGATGTTTCTTCTTTTGTATGTGTTTTTTTTCTTTTTTCTTTCATTCAATATTAGTCTATGTTTACCAAAACTGTTTGGTTTCCAACATTCTTCAAAATATCTTCTTTTATGTTCCAAAGAGGAAAGTCCTACAGGTTTGTAACACTTACATTTTTGGGTCCTTGAAATGCTTGTATTGAAATGGTCAAACATGTATGACTGTTTTGTGTACAGCATGTTTGTTTTAAGCTGTTCCCTTTTAAAAAAATGAACACTACATGTAGAGCAATAGTAATGGACCCTTTTTACATTTCCGTGGTTCTCAGAAGCGAAGGAACTCGTCATAGTTGAATAAACTTCTATAGCGATGAATGAGAAATGACAACAAATTGTTGAATTCCCATTTTCTCAAATAGCAAAAGAACAAATCAGTGACAGAGTTTCCACGACTTCCAAAAGAGGAGAAAACATTTAGAGAGATTGATTACCTTGGTTAGAAGAGAGAGAAAAATGTCATAAAATATATCACATATAGCATAATAAATATGTATTACATTTTTTTAAATTTGTAAAAAAAATAAAATACAAAATAAAATCACATTCACTGTCTGTGAAAATGGTCCATTAAGAAATATTCCTGCTAAATTTGACTCTAATGTACTGTATCCTGCATGCTGTCTATTAACACAGACAAGGTTTGAGTGTCTGTAAAAAATGCAAAAAGCATTTACAGTAAATACACTTATGGTAAAAGTAAAACTTAAATTGTTCAGTAAAAACAGAATGTAAAGTTGTAAGGACCACCCGTCGGCCCAACGACGGAATCGAACAGTGTGTATGAAGGTATAATGCGTGTATGTCTTCTCAGCGTTCTGTGGAGTTCACTTAAGTTATTAGAATTTAGCTTAAATTTTACTTTAGCTCCACGCTTAATCTGACTCCAATTTCAAATGATTATTACATTTAGATTGTGTTTCTTATTAGAAACTAATCATAAACATTGGTTATTTATTATTTTAGATATTTGATTATTCTGGGTATCCCATACTTTCAATTATCTGGTCATTCGGGACCCAATGCCGCACAGAGTCACACGTCCCGGGTTACGTGGATCTCACGGACACAAACTCACCAGTCTGATCTTGGTCAGAGGGTGTAGAGTTGGCTAATACCCGTATAGTCGGTTGCTACTCACTTGTACAAAAAATGTGTAGTTTATTGAGCCACTTCCGTACAGCTTGCCAAGTTAGTGATAGACACATTTTTTATTTCAGTGAACTCAAAATTTTAAGGCAACCAGGTAACTAACCTTTTTAAGTTAAACCAACAATTCTTTTTTTACAGTGTGATAATCATAATGATTACAGGAGTGTCCAGACTAAATCAAATATATAGCCTATATAAAAAAAATTGTCAGGTAAAAATGTAGCATGCCAATTGCACAAGTAAACAATTAGAAGCCAATTCAGAAATAATTAATGCATAACATCAATTGCTCAAAGATGACTTATAGGGCCCTATCTTGCACCCAGCGCAATTGACTTTGTACACCGACGCATGTATCATTCCTATTTTGCACCCGCGCACAGCGGACTTTTCCCTCCACAGACGCACATCGGTAAACTAGCAAATGCCTTTGCGCTCCCGGGGGCGGTTCAGCGCAAAGTGTTCCAGCGCAAACGTATTTTGCAGGTTTAGAAAACAATTCCGCCACTGACCAGGAAAAACCTAGTCTAAAGTCAGAGGCGCGTTGCGCATGTTATTCATATGCTATTTTAAGGGCGCATGCTTGGCCATAACCAATGTAGCGTGTGCACAACGCGCATACACTTTGCTTATCTCATCTACACACAGACGCAGCAGTTCTCATTTTTAGAAAACCATACATTATTACAAGGAAAAATATTAACACACGAGGGAAATCATTGTTGTGTCCATGAAGATGTGAAAAAATAGGCATAAATCTAGCTTACACATTTACCCAAATTATTATACACCTGTTTAACTGAAGCTAATTTGGGTGTGTTTCTCCATCCCCAATGTCACTTCTCTGTGTTTTACGGCCCTGACGAGAACGTCGGTCTCCTCGGCTGTGAACCGCTCCTGGCGTGCGCCTGGCAAATGCGCCGTTATACTATCAATCCGCCACGGAACAAGCGCGCCTGCTCTTAAAGGGAATGTGAGATGTCGCTCTGATTGGTTTATTTCACGTTACGCCCAAACCACACCTATGAATAATGAAGCTACTTCAGACCAACACATTTTTCCCGTCGGTATAATAGCAACAGCGCCCGAGACCCGCCCACAAAGTTACTTGCGTTTCGCGCTTGATACTTGCGTTTCAGATCGTTAAAATAGGGCCCATAGAGTAAGAAATGCACCTGACAGAGACACACAGTGGTGTGTGAGTGTGTTACACTCGACAGAGACGCACAGTGGTGTGTGAGTTTTCTGAGTGAAAGACTGGATTGGACTGGACTGAATATTTCTGGATACAGATTCCCAAATGGCTGCTCTGCCACCTTCCCTTAAATACCAGACCAAAACAAAAGGGTTGTAAATATTTACTACACAAACACCTGGTTTGGGGGGAAAGGAGAGGATTCTTGGATATCTTGAAGAGACACCACCCAAAAAGGAGAACAGAATTCTCTTAAGTTTTCAATCTTTCTCATAATACCAATGACTGCAGTGAAATTGAGACCATTTTTGCACTGAGACATTTAAAATGATACTAAACATGAAAGGGGAAAAACAACAGATTCACAAGATACATCATATTATGTGGTATTAGTATATAGACATTCTTAACTTTCCGTGACTTATATCGGGGAAAGGAAGGGAGTAGGGAGAGGGGGATGCACAGATAAACAGGGAGAGAAATTTGGGCAAGGCG
Source organism: Leuciscus idus (assembly GCA_021554675.1). NCBI lineage: Eukaryota > Metazoa > Chordata > Actinopteri > Cypriniformes > Leuciscidae > Leuciscus > Leuciscus idus. Next base: position 11,910,359 of record CM038626.1, read on the forward strand.
GTTTCCTTCACTCTTTCTCTGAGATCTTCTCTCCAGATAAGTGAGTTTTATTGTTTTATTGCAGTGTTTGATCTCAGATTTTTTTCTTAACAGGAAAACCAAGTCTTACAAAGTTGTCTAAATAGCTTTTTCACACTTAGTGCTGCATCAGCATTGTGGCAATGTGTCTATCATTTGTAACTCTGTCCACTAAGGGTGAAATCTGTGCTCAGATCAGTGTGTTTGTCCCATGTGTCCAGTCTGAAGGGCTTCTCTGGATGATGGAAAGCTCTTTTAATTGGCCAGTTTTCAAGGATATGTCATTGTTGTAAATTGTGATTTTCAGTAATGTGTCCCCTGATCATGACTGTACTGTTCTGCTGCTTAAACCCGACTGCAGGGAGAAACTTAACCTTTGCAACCTGCAGAACTTTGCATAATTTATAATCATTTCAGACCAGGTTCAAGATGAAGTTCCTAGACCTAGACTGGTTTCCAAGTATAAAGGCCCAGGTTTAATCCCAGGTGTGGGTACCTGTGATTGAACCTCTGCCCTTATATTAGGAAACCAGACCTGTGGTAGTTTAATGGAGCTGGGCTCTTTCACAACTTATTACAGTAACTATTCCCTAAAACCCCCTTATTTTTAACCACTGGCACTCATATTGGTCAATTTGGTCAGCCATAACTGGGGTTATATGCTCCTTGTAATTGACATCTCAGGCTCTTAAGTATAGGGCTACATTGTCTACACAATGTTGTGGAGAAACTTGTGGTTAAAGGATTCTTCAACAGACAAGTTTGAAACAGCTGATTCTGTAATAAATGTGTTTATTTTACCCCGTCCTTTGTATCTCACCCTGTTTTGCCCAATCTAACAAGAGCGGCTGTTTTTCAGGCCACCTTAACCTCATGCTGAACCCTGTAGTTAATACACTGTAGTTATGATTTTACCATCAATCAACAAGCAGGCACCTAACACACACACACACATGCACAGCTCCCAGCTCTGCCCTACAATTTAATTGTGCCTGAACCCTCATCAGTTTCCAGAACAATCAATCCTACCCCGTCCCTCCGTCCCCAGCAGGGCTGTGCTCTTTTCATTACACAGTTCAGGCAGCTCTGCAGGTGGCCACGGTGCCTGGTCCAAATCCCCAACCCCAGACCCCCACCATTTGTCACCTATAGGAAAGACAAATCACAAATGAGATGTCGCAGTTGACAGCAAAGAGAGCAAATGGAGATTTTGCATCTTTTGATTGTCTCACATGTGTCAAAAAAAGATCTAAAGAATATCTCAAAGGCCCTGTTTACACCGGGTATTAAGATGCGTTTTGGTCGATCAGATCACAAGTAGACTAGGGAGACACATTCCTGTTTACACCTGGTGTTTTTATCCATCTCTTTACTTTCAACCACTTCTGTCCTGATTTCTTCGAGGGGAGGGTCTATGGGCGGGTAAATGTATGGGTTTTTCCAGATCTTTCCATCTAATGGACAAAATAAGCTTGTGTAATTTACATATGAACGCACACTGAGACGACGGAAAAACACACTGAGAGCATTTATACACCTTTGACACCAGTATTTAGCGTTGTCTACTTGTGATCCAATCGACCAAAATGCATCTTAATACCAGGTGTAAACCGGGCCAGATTTATTGAATCTACAAGTTGCAGATGAACTCAAATATTTCTCATCAAATTCTTCCTGAGATGTTATCAACATACTCTTTATATGCTATTAGTGCTTCTGTCTAAAGTGAAATATAGCATAGATTTACACCCAGACTGCATTACTCAGATGAATAATATGAAGAAGACACAAAAAGAAGACTAAACTGCTCCATCAGAAAACTTCATTAACACAGTGACACAAAATATTATTTGAAAAGTATGGATTTAGTTGCATTAGATAAAATATAAAACCAAGTGTTCAATATGAACACAAAAAAAGGTATTTGGATTATTTCTGGCTGTCAAACATTTATGGATCATGTTATAGTTAATGTGATGATTAGATCTACACCTGTGGCATTGCGATGAACTACCTGTTACATGTATGTTCAGTTTGCTTTTGCTTTCACTGTGTTCTGCCCCTGTTTTGCCTTCCTGTGTTCCCTAGTTAGTTGTTGATTAGTTCCATGCACATGCTTCTGTTCAGTTGATCACCCTCCCTGTGTATTTAAGCCCTCTGTTTCCTTTGTTTCATTGTCCGGTATCATCTTTGCTTTATGTGGTTGCCCTTTAGGCTGCTCCGGTATGTAAATAAGTGTTTGTTTGGATTCTCCTGCATCAGGCATTTACTACAGCCACAGCATGACAAAATACTGGACCTAAACTGAATAAAAAGGGACTTCGCCGAGTATGTGGAATGGGTGCTGGTGAACTGTGGATTGGCTTTCACCATCTGCCCCGAGGAGGACATCACCAGCCCCACTCTAGACTCAGCCAGACAACCTCCCCACTCTGCTCGGAGCGAACACCAGAGCCCACCGCAGACGGAGAGCCCGAGCCTGCCGTGATGAAAAAGCCAGATCAGAGGACTGAGCCAACCATTGCCTCTGAGCCCGAGTCCAACATTGAGTCTGACCAGGTGTTTGAGCCGGCAACATCATCCATCCCTGTGGGGCTGCTTGTGGAGTACAAGGGCATAGAGGAAAGCCCTGTCCACACTCCCGCCACTGAGGGTATGCTGAGTTTGGCCTCTGAATTTATTTATCATGATGAATTGGAAGAGGATATTTACCTGCGTCTCCAGAGATCCCACCTAGCCTCCCTCTCCCGCCTCCTCTTCCAAAGGCTGCCAGTCCAGGCCCTGCCTCCGCTGGTTCCCTTCAGCTCCTCGGCTCCTTCTTTGTTTACTCCACAATGCTGCATCCTCAGATCACCAGCTCCACCTTGGCAAGAAAATTCCCTGGCTGCGCCTCTACACGCAGAGCCCATCACTCCACCTTGGCTCGTCGACCTGTCGGCCTCACCCGGGACCATCGTACTCAGACTCCACCGGGCTCCCTCATCCCTCCAGCTCCGCCTTGGTCAGACGTCCCTCTTCCTGCGCCACAGACTTACGGGCCTTCAGCCCTTCGGCTTCGTGGGCTCCGCCTTCCTTCTGGCTTCGCCTTGGTCATCACTCACACCAGCTCCGCCTCAGTCCTTTGCCAACCCCGGCTCCACCTCGGACGTTCGTGACTGCGGCTCCGCCTCGTTCTCCAGAGCCATTGGTGTTGTGCCGTCCCATCAGCTCTTCGTCTTCACCTGGGTCTCCACTTCCATTGGCTATGTCTCCATCCATCGTCCCCCTGGTTTCGTCAGCCGTGTTCAACATTACTGCTCTCTCCCTCGACTTCGCCATGGGCCATCGTCCCGGCTGCGCTCTGGATCCCCTCATGGTTACTACTGCGCCTATCTCCTCCCACAGTCATCACCACCTTGGTCTCTCCCACCATCATCTCCTCCAGATTCCTACCATCCACCTGCTCCACGACCTCCTCCTGAGCCCCCACCCTCCTCCTCTGTTGGACTTGTTACGGCGAGGGGGCGCGCCTTCCAGGAGAGGAGTGTAATGTTAAGTGTATCTTCAGTTTGGTTTCGTTTTCACTGTATTCTGTTCTTGTTTTGCCTGCCTGTTTTCCCGAGTTAGTTTCCCTGGTTGTTAATTAGTTCCACACACATGTTTCTGTTCAATTGATTAACCTCCATGTGTATTTAAGCCCTCCATTTCCTTGTTGTATTTCATTGTCCGATATTGTCTTAGCTTTATTTGTTTGTTTGTTAGTTTGCTCCTGCAATCTCCTGTATGTTACTTTGTGAATTAATAAGGAAGTATTTGTTTGGATTCTCCTGCCTCATGCAATGACTTTTTTTCCTGCAAATTTAATTTGTACGATTTTGTACAATCTGCTCATGACCCACTGTGGGTTGAGTTTAAGGATCGAGTTCACTGTAAAAATGCTACGTAATTTCTATATTATTTCAGCTAATTAAATATATGCTTTTTTTCTTTAAATTTAATGAAATAAAACTTAAATGTTGCCACCATTTTTTTTTTTCATGGTAAGGTTCTGGCAATTTTCTTACCGTAAATTTCAGAATTTTTTTTTTTTTTTTTTTTACAGTGTAGGGGTTTAGGTTCATACAAAAATTGTTACTGAAAATCACCACAAAAACATTTGATTAGGTCATTGAAGAAAACTGAATTTGGTGAAGAGAATCTTTATAATTTAAATCTTACATGACCGAATACCTTTTTTGGTGCCATTGCATTTTTCAGTAATTTTCCAGGGGTTAAATCCTTTGATTCACATTTGAATGTCTTACTCTAAACATTTATTGCCCAGTGAAGCTCTCTTTATCTCTTCCTCCGTGTATGCATTCTGGTTCAGCATGTGTATCTGTTATTAAGACATATGGCTGCTTTATTGCTGCTAACAATACCAATCAATACTCATGAAGCATGCAGAACCGTCACCTACCACAAATCTCAGGACCTGAGCGGGAACTGACAGAGATCATCTCTCAAACACACTCTCACAAACATTTACTGTGCACGATAATTCTGCGCAAGCAGAGAGAGAAACACTACACACTACAGAAACTGAACAGCAAGATTCATTGTTGCTGGAACATTTTATACTTAATAAAGGAAATGGTACATGACTCAAGCTGTCTCCTTACAAAGAGAGTGTGTGTGTTTATGTGTGTGTGTGTTAAATCCATCATAATAGTGCAGCCCAGAGCCGCCATTTTACCTTATGGGTCAGTTATTGTCCGTCAACTGTTGTGTGTGTGAGAGAGTAATGATGAAATCTCTCTGTAGTTCGAGATCAGAGGGTCAGAGTGATGATAGATGCTCACTTCCTGTTGCTCTCACTGCCAAAGGGCTGCACTTCCTTTTTCTCTTGGGCACGCATGCAATCATATTCACACACACATACTCATTCGCCTCTCACGCTCTCTACTCTCCCACACATCACACACCTCCTCTCAAACCCTTTGTTTATTTTGCCTTTGATGAAGAGATTCATCCCTGGCACGTGTGTGTGAGTGTATGTGTGTGTGTGTGTGTGTGTGTGTGTGTGTGTGTGTGTGTGTCTGACAAATGAATAAAAGCAAATGTAAATATGTGTCTGTGTGTGGTAGACAAATTATAAGACAAAAATACAACAGCTGTAACAAGTAATGTTCATATGTTCTAATTAGGCTTCATTTTCATGGGTTCCCTTTTTCTCTCTGCTTTATTAACAGAATTAACAGTTTCTAAAGCAGTGAGAATAGGTAGAATAAACTATAAAATAATATAATTGAATAAACAAATAGAAAAGTAAAATAGAAAATTAAAAAATAATAAAATAAAATAATTGCAAATAATTTAAATAATCAACTAAAGTCACAAAGAAGAATAAATTACAATAAATAAAAAACAACAATTTTATTAAATGACAACACAATGTATTAAAAGACAAGATATAATTAAATATTGACTATAAATATTGAGAGACGTACAGAGGCAAGCCTCTCTTTCTCTTATCTTTATTGCCATCAGAGTTGAGTTCTCTGGCTCTTCTGCTTTACATCATTGCCATTCCATTGTCCACATTCCTTCACTATCAGCTCACACACATACACACACATACATATAATTGCTCTCACATACACAACATATAATTACACTTGCAGGAACACAATCTCAAAGACTGGCATGCTCTTGCCTTTACTTACATCAGAAGGTCAGCTTCTCAGACTTTCTTAGATCTCTCTCTCTCTCTCTCTCTCTCTCTCTCTCTCTCTCTCTCTCTCTCTCTCTCTCTCTCTCTCTCTCTGTGTGTGTGTGTGTGTGTGTGTGTGTGTGTGTGTGTGTGTGTGTGTGTGTGTGTGTGTGTGTGTGTGTGTGTGTGCTGCAGTACCACTTGCGTCCAGTTGGGGGAGTCTGTCCTCATCTGTGAGTTCACTATGACTGGGAACCTGACGCATTTAACGCATTTAAACGAAGCGATTCATTCGTTTAAATGAACCATTTCGTTTCAGCTATGTCGTGTAGCCTATACATTTTTTTGTCAGTTACCGTTGTTTCACTTTTTATTGTCGATTGCACTATTTGTAGGGATGTTTATGGATTCAAGAGGTTAGATCACGTAGCCTAGGCCAATGCCTGAATGTAACACAGACTACAAAAAAAATACACATGTAATAGCTAATTCCCAAGCTCAACCTCGGATGATTTGTGTTCTGTAAAGTACGTTTGGCTCAAGGCAAATGACTGTCAAATATTTGCCTGGGAGAAAGTGAGTGTACATGTGCTGTAAAGCAGAATAATGATGAGGAAATGGTCTCTTAACCATCCCGTCTCTCTTCTACAAGACCAGGATATATGGAGTGCAGTATTCACAGTGAAGTTTGTGATTTCAGATTAAACGCTTCTCCTCAGTCAACACTCACTGGGAGACCAGAGGTTTACCTAATGTGTTTAATACGGTTCAGACTGTCTGCACTCGCCTCAGTAAACATCATGCAGTTTGAAGCGAGTCAAATGTTTGGATATAGTCAAATGGCAGTACCATAGTTCAGTGTCTGTAATAGGCCTACCGAGTAGTATATAGGCCTAAATAAAATGAATTAAAAACAGCTAAAAAATAAAACATTAAGGGGCCATGGCAGTTAAAATGTTGATAGGCCAAAAAACATCATACCCTTATTGATGAGCCTGACTTACTGCTTATGACATGTTGATAAGAAGTGTTTGGAAATGCTTGTATATTGATGTACAGTAGATGGCTATTGAGCTGTAAGCAGAGACGAGCAGTGAGCGGCTGTTTTAGGAGTCCCTGTAGTGTACTTATCTGGTCTATTTGACAAAAGACAACAATAAGAGTCAGTTTGTTGTTTCAGTAAAGTCTATCCTTACCAATACAACATGACATTTCCTCACATCTCAACTCACTGCACAGTTCATAATTCCTGCTTAATCCTGCCGAGCCAAAATGTATAGTGTGTGTGTGTGTGTGTGTGTGTGTGTGTGCTTCTCTTGTCAGAGTAGACAAATTATGTGGAAGCAGAGTTTCTGTACACAGAGGCAGACACACTTTCCCCATCCAACACACACAGTCATGTCTTCACACTTTTCCTCTTTGATATGTACAGCTGTCTGCGCATCAAGTCTATCCCAAGCCATCATCATCATCACATATAGTCCAGCTCTTTTAAAAATAAATGCTCCAAAAAGGGGTTTTCGCAGTTAAGGACCATTTTAGAGAATATTTTGGTGAAAAGTTTTTAAAAGAACCCTTTTACCTCCATAGTATAATAGTTGAAAGACACTTTTTCAACTAAAAAGAACCTTATCATGGACATGTTACATGGATGTTTTCGTGGAAGCATAGATGCCAAGAAAGAACCTTTATAAAGAACTGAACTGTACTGCATAAATTGTGACCATATTGTGGAACATCTTAATGAACAGTTGAGATATTTGTCAGTAGATAAACTATAACTTATATGCTGCTCAACCAGTAGATGGTGCTAGTAATGCCAAGGTCATGGGTTTGATTCCCAGGGAATGTATGAACTAAACTAAATAAAATGTATACCTTGAATACAATGTTAGTCACTTTGGATATAAAAGCGCCTGCTAAATTGAGTGAATGAATACGTTTGTCAGAGCTTGAATTTGCCACCAAACTGAAACTTTGTTCGCCTGAGGAGGAGAAACATGTTTTCTGTAAGGATCAGAATCAGGAAATATTATAAAATACACACTTGCACCGTGGTTCATCTCCAATCTGGCAATGCATAACGATCTATAATATGGTTTGTTGAAAATAACAGACTGAGTTTGGCTAATGTATGTTTCTGTCGATGGATATGTATTCTGGCTTCCCTTAAACTTTGTTCAATGCGAATGCTGTATGCTCTAATATGACCAGTTATATATTTACTCCGTCATCCCCCAGGTGTTGATAGCGTGTGAGCGCAGGTGAGACCTGACAAGCACAAGTGCTCTCTGTGTTTACGCTAAACTCATTTAAGCCTTGCCATTTAAGCCATAAACATTATGGTTGATGGTAGCAAGAAGACGCGAAAGAGAACTCAAGAAGATTTGTGTGTGCACTCATCCGAAGCGCGCACACGGAAAGCCCAGCTCAGCTCAGATATATTGAGTTCTCGTTCAAGTCTTGCATTTGAATGAACAATTTACACAAAAATTAAGTCAACATGCCCGTCTTGGCGACTATCTTAGCAAACGGTTAGTCTTAAGTGAACGTACACTGTTGAGTAAGACAACACATGTGTATCAGTGTACTGGATCCGTGCATTATGTCTTAAAGTGACAACAGCCTAATATTCCTGATTAATAATGATTAATCTTTATGTAATTTCTAAAGTGAAGATTATATACAATTGTTTTACATTTAATTACTTTATTCAATTTCTGTACCTGAAATGTCTCGGTTACGTATGTAACCCTCGTTCGAGGAGGCCGCGGAGACGTACGTCGAACGTGACCGACTGAAAGGGAACTACTGTTAGATAATTAAATAACCTTGAATAACCTTTATTTTATTTGTATCTTTTCTCCACTGTATTTATTTGTGCTTTTGCTTGTAGTAATTATTAGTTATTCGAACCGTTACACCCTTACTATACAGTGTGTGATTTTGGATATACTGATATATCCAAATTGTTTCACTGATATATTATGTTGCATGTGGAGCAGACATGCTGTAACTGTTCTCGGGTTTCATGAGACAAAAAATACCTATACAATTCCTATAAGTTACTCCTTTCTGAGTGACAATACACACGCAGACACACTCATGTGCATAGTCATTGTAACAAATGCATGCACACACAAAGACTGTAGAGGTAAATTATGTCATTTGTCTTCAAATGTCAAAATCTAGGTCAAATCACGCTCTACCCTGCACGATCATATACAGTCCGACGCATTCGTCTGATCTCAGCGCACTGTAATATGATACACTTCTCGCCCCACACCGATCCAAACACACATCCCCTGCAGGATGGGTATATTTAACCCTCGACGTCTCCTCGCATTACTGCAGCCATTATCTGTTAGTTAAAGTCTGGGATTGGTGTGTAGGGTTCTCTGCCTCCCTGACCAGCTGCTGAACTCTCACACACTCCTGGAAAACACGCAGCTCGTTTGTCACGCAGTTCACTGACAGTAAAAGGTCATCGCCGCCCATCGCTGCAAGCCAGAAACAGCGGCCTCCATATTACCCAGCACAACGCATTTGTTTAAGACTGGGAAGACACACACACACGCATGCATGCACACACTCCGAGCTTTATCTAATCTAGGCCACCTGTCTGTGCTTCTGCCTCCCATGGTGGCGGAGGGACGTGAAGTGTAGATGACTCTGTGTAACAATGCTCAGGCTCTTACAGTCATCTGCACATAACACTGTCCCTAAATGAGCACTGAGACCCTTATTCTGCTCGCCAGACACCTCAGAATGGACAGAGAGATGACACTTTCTCACTTTATGAATAGAGGTAGGTTGTATTCTCTCTCTCTGCAGTGGAAAAATCCATTTTTCTTTGGACATTAACTAAGCAGAGTGAGACCTGCTGACACTGATCGCATCTCTCTAAATATGAATATGCACGCACGATTTCTAAACCGCAGAAAGCACAATTTTTCTTCCAGCCCCCTTAGTGTGCAATCTGAATGCAGTGCGCCTATATATAGCGTGAGAACAGAACAGAGCGTGTTTACCGTTATGACATGAGATTTTTTGGTTACACTTTATTTTAAGGTGATGTAGTTACATTGTAGCTCCTCAAATAAGTACTGAGAAATATTAAAGGTGCTTTACAGCAAACATCTCCTCACCATCCGCTAGCTGCCTGTCCCCTGAACACACTGTAAAAAAAAACGCGATCTCTGTAGACAGCCCAGGCTCCACAAATGGCAACAAAAACAAACTGGCCCAGCCTGGACCACGAAACATAACAAACAGTGTTCCAGCCAATAACCGACAAGAATGATTTGGGGGTGGGGGTTGGGGGGTTAGTGCGCGTGCACATGAAGGGGGGTGTGTGGAGTGGAGGAGAGAGAAGCATGAAGAGGGAAGTTAGCTAGAGGAGAGATGTCCTAGACAACAACTAACGTTAGAATTATATTCTCTTGAATTTTGATATGGCCGACACACGACCAAAGAGACGACGTTCCGATGAACAAATAGCAAAGAAGAGGGAAAAGGAAGCATGGAAGGGAGGGAGAGGGGACGGGATGAGGAGGAGGGAGGGTTTTGTTTGACAATACTTCGAACATCAACAAGAAGTGACGTCACCCAACATCGCTTAGAGCACCTTAAATTAACTACATGTACTTACTGTAGAGTTACAGTTAGGGTTTGGGTTTGGTTTAGGGTTCGTTACTTGGAATTATGCATAATGTACTGTTATTAGAATAGTACCTGTAGTAATGTGTAATGTTTGATGCTGCAAAAGACAAGGGGGTAATGGTTAAAGATGTCTGTTTAGTGACACATTCTGCACCAGTTGAACAAAATTCGATAATACAGGCATTTGTGAACTGCACAACATATGAAAATGGTTATATAAAGAATGACTGACTCACACCATCATGCATCATTTATGCAAAGATATTGCGCCCACAAATATCGTCAATAAAGGCGCCTTCAAAAAAAATAAAAAAAATACAGACAAATTGTCACGGTCATGTTCTTCTGTCTTCGTCTGTGTGTGCACTACACTTCCCAGAGTCCTCAGTCGTCATCACCTGCACCTGGTCCTCATCATCCTCATCATCATCATCACCGTCACCTGTCTTCCCTCATAATCTTCTGTGTATTTAAGTTCCTGTCCTTCACTTGTCTTTTGTCGGTTAATGTTTATGGTTAGGTTGTCTATTGCCAAGGATCTTTATTCTGAGCACACGCTCCCTTTTTGTTTGTATTTGTGAAGTTTGTGAATTAAAACCTTGGAAGTTATCTGTGAGTTCGTCTCCTCCTTCATCCACCCTGAGAGAGCCTGACAGATTAACCGACCTAAGAAGGAATATGGAGGAAGACGAATTTGAGGCTTTTTTATTTAATCAGAATGGGAGTTCATTGGAGGAGTTTGTTGAAGTGTACCTGCATCTGCATCAGGATGTTTACTGGGAGGAGGAATTTTTAAAGCAGCGTTTCTGGTGCGGGTTAGAAGATCCACTCGCCCAGATTCTGCTGAATGAGTACCTGCACCTACCCTTTATTAAATTTATGGACAAAGCTCTTTGGGTTTGTGGGTCCTCTCTCACCGTAACACCAGCCGATCCCGATCCAGCCGAGCCTGCACATCACGCCAGTCCAATCGAGCCTGCACTTCACGCCAGTCCAGCCGAGCCTGCACTTCACGCCAAATCTGCTGAGACCAACGTAGTATGCGTCGTGCCCGCCGCCCCTGAGACTGTGAGTGTCATGCCTGCCGTGTCTGGGACAGCAAGCGTCATGTCTGCCAGGTCTGGGTCTCTTCACATCAGGCCTGACACTAGATCGGTTTTTCACAAACTGCTATCGAGCCTGGCAGATCCTCCGCTGATGTCAGTGCGATCTGCCAAGATGGCAGCTCCTCCAGAGTTTCGTCCAGCCGTCGCCTGCCCGCCAGAGCCAGTCGCCTGCCCGCCAGAGCCAGAGCCAGTCGCCTGCCCGCCAGAGCCAGAGCCAGTCGCCTGCCCGCCAGAGCCAGAGCCAGTCGCCTGCCCGCCAGAGCCAGAGCCAGTCGCCTGCCCGCCAGAGCCAGAGCCAGTCGCCTGCCCGCCAGAGCCAGAGCCAATCGCCTGCCCGCCAGAGCCAGAGCCAGTCACCTGCCCGCCAGAGCCAGAGCCAGTCGCCTGCCCGCCAGAGCCAGAGCCAGTCGCCTGCCCGCCAGAGCCAGAGCCAGTCGCCTGCCCGCCAGAGACTTCTTCTCCGCTGGTCCCGTCCAGCACAGAGACTTCTTCGCCGCTGGTCCCGTCCAGCACAGAGACTTCTTCGCCGCTGGTTCCGTCCAGCTCAGAGCCCTCCTCGCCGCTGGTTCCGTCCAGCTCAGAGCCCTCTTCACCGCTGGTCCCGTCCAGCACCGAGCCTACTTCACCGCTGGTCCCGTCCAGCACCGAGCCTACTTCATCGCTGGTCCTGCCCAGCACAAAGCCCTCTTCGCTGGTCCCGTCCAGCACAAAGCCTTCACCGCTGGTCCCGCCCAGCACAAAGCCTTCGCCGCTGGTCCTGCCCAGCACCGAGCCTTCGCCGCTGGATCTGCCCAGCACCGAGCCCTCGTCGCTGGATCTGCCCAGCACCGAGCCCTCGTCGCTGGATCTGCCCAGCACCGAGCCCTCGTCACTGGATCTGCCCTGCACCGAGCCCTCTCTGGTACCCGGGACTTTTCCCATGTATTTTTTGGGGGGGGGCCATAGGGCTCCGTCCTGGCCACTCGAGGGGCCATGGCCACCTGAGGGGTCCTCACCACCGTGGCCACCTGAAGGGTCTTCTCCGCCGTGGCCACCTGAAGGGTCTTCTCCGCCGTGGCCACCTGAAGGGTCTTCTCCGCCGTGGCCACCTGAAGGGTCTTCTCCGCCGTGGCCACCTGAAGGGTCTTCTCCGCCATGGCCACCGGAAGGGTCCGCACCGCCGTGGCCACCGGAAGGGTCCGCACCGCCATGGCCACCTGATCAGCCTGTTCCTCCATGGTCCCCTGTTCAGCCTGCACCGTCTTGATCACCTCCTCTGTCTGTCCTGCCACCATCCTGGAGTCCGTACTTCAGAACCTGGTCCACCTTCCCGTCACGGACTCCAGGATGCCCACCCCCCCTCCCGTATGCTGCCTTCTTCGGCGCGGGACGCGCCTTGCGGGAGGGGGGAGTAATGTCACGGTCATGTTCTTCTGTCTTCGTCTGTGTGTGCACTACACTTCCCAGAGTCCTCAGTCGTCATCACCTGCACCTGGTCCTCATCATCCTCATCATCATCATCACCGTCACCTGTCTTCCCTCATAATCTTCTGTGTATTTAAGTTCCTGTCCTTCACTTGTCTTTTGTCGGTTAATGTTTATGGTTAGGTTGTCTATTGCCAAGGATCTTTATTCTGAGCACACGCTCCCTTTTTGTTTGTATTTGTGAAGTTTGTGAATTAAAACCTTGGAAGTTATCTGTGAGTTCGTCTCCTCCTTCATCCACCCTGAGAGAGCCTGACACAAATGAGGAAATATTGTTTCAAAACTGTGATTAAAATCGAAATTGCATATTGATAAATCGTGATAGTATTTTTTTGTGTCCGTATTGCACAGCCTTAGTCTCACTCATTGTATGCTTTTATGGAAAGGAACAGCAAAAACATTCTTCTAAATGTTCTTTTGGGTTTCAAGAAGAAAACATTTTCAAAAATGTCATTTTTTGGGACATTTTTCCCCCATATTGTAGGGTTTTCCAATTCTTAGGTGAGTGCAAACAACATGGACAAAACACATGGGCTATGTATGTATTTGTTTGTTTAGCTAGCTGTTGCTTATGCTGGCTTGCAAATGAATGCAGGTATTTCTGATGTCTCTCTAAAACTCAGGTATTTCACTCCCTCTGCTGTCCTTATTGAAAAGATTTATTTTTGTTGCTGGACCATCAGGACCTTCAATATATATAGCTAAATATTTAAAACATTTTTGAAACAAAGACAATAGCTAAAACACTAACAAAAATGTTTCAAATATCTTGCTATATATACAATGCAACCATGATATTTTGTTAATTATTGCATGGTGGCATTTGTGACATCTCTCTGTGCAAGTGCTTCTTTTAACTGATACAGTTAACTTAAAGTTGAACTGGCCACTGCACATCGCATAAATACACTATTAATATTACTACATAGCAGTGTAAATCATTGACTTAATCACATGAGGACAATTTAAAATGGTCTGAATGTATATGTGTGTGGATGTAATTTCAGCTGAAGATTTAGCTTTGCATCACATAAATTACATTTTACAATATATTCAAATAGAAAAAATATTTTTAAATCTGAATAACATTTCACAATACTTCTGTTTTCACTGTATTTTTGGCTTGGTGAGCAGAAGAGACATCTTTTAAGAGCATTTAAAGAATCTTTCCTCCCCGAACATGTGAACGTGGTGTGTGTTGTGGAGTTCATGTGTGTGTTTGCTGCACCAGAGGTGAAGTGAGTGTGTATCTGTCAGCCTGAAGGTGCATCTGACATCATCAGGTCATAACCTCTGACCTCTGACCTCTCTCTGGTCACACACACAAACACACGCCACCATGTCTGAACCCACTGGCTTCATCAACAATTGAACGATTCCCAGAGAACTGTTCAGTAACACTTTATTTTACAGTGTTTTTGTTACACGTTACGTGTACTTACCATAGTAATAACAGTAAATGATGCATAATTGCATGCAACTAATCTTAAACCAAACCATAATCCTAACCATAAACCTAGTTAGTACATGTTGTTAATTAAATTTATTCAGTGCATAAATGTATAATCACATAATTACATATAATTACGGTAACAAGGACACCTTAAAATAAAAAGTGTGACCAACTGATCACATAGAGACCTGGGCGCTGATTTGATGGATTAATATCTGCTAACTCTTTATTTTGATGTAGACATTCTACTGACTATAAGTAACCGAACTCTAACCGAACAGTGTACTAATACTCTAATGAGAGTTAGTTGACATGTTGTTGCAAAGCTCCTTATGCATGGTTTCTGGATTGTTGGATTGTTTCTGGATAATAATTTGAACTTTACATTAAATACAGACTAAGAAGTCGATGCAGAGACTGAGGAAATTAGTTTTTGGTGTGAGTATTGCATCCAAAATAAAAGTTTGTGTATGTGTGTGTACCTTGTATAATTATTTTGTGTATAAATACACACACATGCATGTATATATTTAAGAAAAATTTGTTATTTATATATAAAATATTTAGATTTATATATAATATAAATCATATACCACAAATCATATTAAGTGGTTCAACCATGTGGGTGTGTACACAGAGATATCACTGTTGAGTTTATCCTCTTCAGATATGCTGATGTGTAGTTTTGCAGATGTGTTAATGAGGTGAGTGCAGTTTTTGTGCAGTCAGCTCTCAGCTGACTGATGAATCTCTGGTGTTGAGTGTAACAATCATAAGAGCAGAAGTGTAATGTTTGTGGTTATGGGTTGTGTGAGTCAAACCACTATATAACGCGGATGGAGTGGCTTCAGTCAGACTAGTGCTGGATCAAGGTCACACACACACACACACACACACACACACACGCACGCACGCACACACACACACACACAGACACACAGGATTGAGATGTGTGTATGATTCACTGCAGTTATGTGTGTGTTGACAGATGTTCTGTTATGACAGACTAATTGTAACCCTTTAAGATGTTTTAGAGAGAAGAAAAACATTATTTTCTTTAGTAGTTAATTATTTTCTTGTAGAAAATTTATTGTAGAGTTTCTCAATGGTTATAAAATGGTATTACGTAACATCTTATACTAGTCATAACTTGTTTTTATCTTTAAATATTTTATTTTATTATTATTATTAGAAAAGATGATACAGCACTTTAACTGCTGTTTGCAACATTTGCAGAAGATTTACAGTATGTGAGCATCTACACTAAAAATTTTTACAGTTTTTTTTTCCAATTACTTACACACTAAAATTATAACTTTCCCACAATTAGCAAAACCTTACACTCAAGGAGCAAAACACCGGCCTAGATCTGCACAAATGTAAGCACATTGTCAGCTTCACACTTTTTGCAAAACATTACACACAGTGATTTGCAAAACACTAAACACACTTGTGTATATCAGACACAGAAATTTATCATGATGTCATTTTCTTGCAATTTCAAAGCAAAGGCTTTCAAATGAACACTCCCATGAACCAATTGGTTAAACATAGCCATCAGGAGTGCACACACACACTGGTGCTTAATTGTAGACGGGAGAGGGGGAATCTGGAGAGAACAAGGTGGAGGAAGAGGAAGAGCGAGAGGGAGAGGAAGAGGAAGAGGAAGAGGAAGAGGAAGAGGGAAAGGAAGTGGAAGAGGAAGAGGGAGAGGGAGATGGAGAGGGAGAGGGAGAGGGAGAGGGAGAGGGAGTGGAAGGGGAAGAGGGAAAGGAAGTGGAAGAGGAAGAGCGAGAGGGAGAGGGAAAGGAAGTGGAAGAGGAAGAGTGAGAGGAAGAGCGAGAGGGAGAGGAAGAGGAAGAGGAAGTGGAAGAGGGAGAGGGAGAGGGAAAGGGAGAGGAAGTGGGAGAGGAAGAGGAAGAGGGAGAGGGAGAGGAAGAGGAAGAGGAAGAGGAAGAGGAAGAGGGAGAGGAAGAGGGAGAGGGAAAGGGAAAGGGAGAGGAAGTGGGAGAGGGAGAGGGAGAGGAAGAGTGAGAGGGAGAGGAAGAGGGAGAGGAAGAGGAAGAGGAAGAGGAAGAGGAAGAGGAAGTGGACGTGGAAGAGGAAGAGGGAAAGGGAAAGGAAGAGGGAGAGGGAGAGGAAGAGGGAGGGGAAGAGCGAGAGGGAGAGCGAGAGCGAGAGCGAGAGCGAGAGGAGGAGAGAAGCTACATGTATTTTGTTTGGCTAACATAGAATTGAACGTCGAGAACACCAAGGAGGGACGGGCCCCATATTCACACAGGCGCAAGAGAGAGAAGAGGGAGGGGAAGAGGGAGAAGGAGAGGGAAAGGGAAAGGGAAAGGGAAAGGGAAAGGGAAAGGGAAAGGGAAAGGGAAAGGGAAAGGGAGAGGGAAAGGGAAAGGGAAAGGGAGAGGGAGAGGGAGAGGGAGAGGGAGAGGAAGAGGAAGAGGAAGAGGAAGAGGTATAACAGATAAACATTGTTGGCCAATAATGCAATCAGACTTAGAGAAATTCAAGCCCATATTGTCAATGATCACCCAATTTCCAATAATGTCCAGCAGGTCTCTCTGTCAACAACAGCCCGTATCCTTAAAAAACATCAAGTTCTGATGAAACAACTGTATAAAGTGCCATTTGAAAGAAATTCAGACAGGGTGAAAGTCCTGCAGCGTGAATATGTGGTGGTACGTTTCATTCACTGACTGTAGTATTGTGTACTGCACACATAACCTTTTACCGTACATGTAATTTTACTGTATAGCAGATCTACAGTATATTGATCTACACAATGTGACCTTTTGCTGTATTTCAGAGAGTTTTGCAAATGGATGCGGAGGAAGTCCCGCATGAGTTTATATACATTGATGAGGCTGGATTAAACCTGACAACAGTGAGAAGAAGGGGAAGAAACATCATCGGCCACAGGGCTATTGTCAATGTACCAGGGCAACGTGAGGGTAACATCACCCTTTGTGCTGCCGTTACACAGAATGGGGTCCTCCACCGCCATGCCAACTTGGGTTCTTACAACACTGACCTCATTCTTACATTTTTAGACAGATTACACAATATTATCACAGCAAATGCAATACATTGTCGTCTGGGACAATGTAGCTTTCCATCGTTCTGCTCTGGCCCAAAACTGGTTTCATCAACACCCACAATTGACAGTTCAATACCTTCCACTATACTCCCCCTTCCTAAACCCCATCGAGGAGTTCTTCTCGGCATGGCGGTGGAAGGTTTATGATCTCCAGCCCTATGTCCAGATGCCCCTCATTCAAGCTATGGAGGAAGCATGTGATCAGATTGAAGCAGCATCCATTCAAGGGTGGATTCGTCACTCCAAAAGATTCTTCCCACGTTGCCTTGCAAATGAAAATACAGCCTGTGATGTTGACGAGACCCTGTGGACAGATCCAGCTAAGCGGAGGGATGTTTAGGTTTTTTTATTTTTTTATTCGGTACTGAACTGGATATGTAATTTATGTTACAGTATTACTGTAAGCTTAAAAAAAAAAAAAAAAAAAAAAAATCTTTTTCTTTAATCCTCCCTTGTCTGGCTTATGCTACTCTGAGCAATGCCCGCACTTTGTATTTTGATCACTTCTTGCATTGTTTTTGCCTCTTCATGATGACTCAATTAATTTAGTCCTAATTTGTAAATCGCTTTGGATAAAAGCCTCTGCTAAATGACTAAATGAAAATGTAAATGCTTACAGTACAATGGTACGTTCAGTAATACTGTATGAAAACTGGAAAATGTTTTGTTGAAATGTTCAGTATTGACTGACTTGAGTAAATGGAAATAAATAAATATTTTCATTAGTCTGCACAATTGGTGTCATGTGGTGTTGGTGAATTTATTTCTACACTTTCTCTGTGTAAATGCTAAAAGTGTTTTAGGTTGAGTGTTTAAATGATTAAAACAGAATTAGATCATATGATGGTTGTGTTTATGTTATGACAACAAAATAAGCTTTTTATACGACACTGTATAGTTTTGAAAAAAGTGCTCCATTCTGCAAATGATCTGAGGTGTTGTGCTACTTTGGTGTAGTGTTGTGCTAATTGTGTGAAGGGGTTTGAAGAACCGGGCCCTGTTTACAAGATTGTGCTTAAGCAATTTAAAAAAACTGTAATGTTTTTGAAAGAAGTCTCTAATGCTCACCAAGGCTGATCAGAAATACAGTAAAAACAGTAATATTGTGAAATATTATTACCATTTATAATAGCTGTTTTGTATGTGAATGTATTGTAAAATGTAATTTATTCCTGTGATCAAAGATGCATTTTCAGCATCATTACTCAGTCATCATTACAGTCTTCAGTCTCACATTATTCTACAGAAATCATTCTAATATGATGATTTGATGCTCGAGAAACATTTCTGGTTATTATCAGTTGAAAGCAGTTGTGCTGTTTCATATTTCTTTTTTTCTTTCTTTTTTTTTTGTTTGGAAACTGGTATTTTATTTTTCAGGATTCATTGATGAATAGAAAGTTCAAATAGAATCGTTTGTAACATTATAAATGTCACTTCTGATCAATTTAACACATCCTTGCTAAATAAAAGTGTTACTGTAATTAAAAACCCTACACTTTTGATGTATTTATGATATTTATCTAGCATGAATCATGTCATGTTCATTTTAATTGGATGTTAGATCTGTGAGTATATATTACTAAAATAAATATTCTATATTATTTTCAATATTCAACATTTCATTATGAAGGAACTATAGTCACTGTTCGTGTTGTTCTGTTTAGGTTTAATCTGAAGTAGTGAGAGATGTCCAGTTTGGTGCAGATTAAGCACGAGGCGGGCAGTGAATGGACTGTGGGCAGTGAACGGGCCGTGGGCAGTGTGCGGGCTGTGGGCAGTGTGCGGGCGGACCATCTGAGGCCCAGATTACATTCAAGAGACACATATTTTTCAGAGCTCATGTTGCATGAACCTATTTTATGGTCCCTGCAGCCCCGCAAACAGAGCAACAACAGCGGGCAGAATTACATTCATCCTGATAGAGGACAGCAGACACACACACACACACACACACACACACACACACACACACACGGCCCAGTTACACACATCCCAGCCTGTGTGTGTTTGCTTGTATGAGTCCCTGGGGAGGACAGTTAGTCCAGAACTACTACACTGGCACATTTTCTCCAGCATGCATTATCCACACAGACAAACAAGAGCAGCTGAATGTGTGTGTGTGTGTGTGTGTGTGTGTGTGTGTGTGTGTGTGTGTGTGTGTGTGTGTGTGTGTGTGTGTGTGTGTGTGTGTGTGTGTGTGTGTGTGTGTGTGTGTGTGTGTGTGTGTGGATGGAGGGCGTGCTTTGCGGGCGGAGAGAGGGGCGAGAGGTGAGCTCTGGTGGTAATAAAAGCATATGCTGGCTGTTAACTGAATGAGAAATAAAGACATCGCAATGATCCATCTTCATTACTTCTCTTCCCCTCTCCTTCATCCGCACCAGAATCTGTTTCAGAACACGTGATGTTCAACTATCTCTCTCTGCAGCTGCCCGGCTCTCTGGTTAATGGAGGTGTCCTGATGTTATGGTCGGAGTTGGCATCTGCGTGAGGAGAGAGAGAGAGAGAGAGAGAGAGAGAGAGAGAGAGAGAGGGGTCCATGCCGAATGACTGCAGTTCAAGGACGTTATGGAGATGGTGCCGCTTTCCCTGAAAATGAACCATCACCACCTGACACATTCTAACAGAGACGTTTAGACCAGCGCTGAGAGGAACCACTGTTCACACACACACACACACACACACACACACACACACACACACACACACACACACACACACGCTCTTTCAAGGCCAATACGGCTTTGTACAATCAGCTGCCCAGTAGAGTGCTCTAGTGTGTTCACATGCTCACAAAAATTTAGAACCCTCCCAAATCAAAAATTTCAAGTGACCGATAACATCTAAATTTTTCAATTGGCCCAAGTAAAATTCTTGTTGCAATAGTCTGTTAACATTGGCTCAATGAGAAATAATACGTCAGACTAATTGAAAACTTTAGATGTTATCGGTCACTTGAAATTTTTGACTTGGGGATGTCTTTTTTTTTTTCAGTATAAGTTACATTAGGAGGAATAAATACCACTATCATGCATGCTCACAATTGCACACACACACACACACACACACACACACACACACACACACACACTAAATAATGCTACTAAGAATGAGAACCTATGTAAATAAGCTGTATTCCTAATGTAAAATCTATATTTTTAATCAGCAACTTTTCATTTTAGAGGAAAATTTGACCCAAACATGCTTTTTTCCCCATGTATCTGTGTATAGCTCTTTCTATCTATCTGTCTGTCTGTCTGTTTCTATCTTTCGTTTTGGCTAATACCCAGTTTTATCATAGTAACAATAGCAAATATACTATTGTGGGTTTTCATGGAACATTTTCATAAGTGATTTGTGCTTTTTAGTGTACCCTTAGGGCAAGAAAGCAAAAACACCCTCAGCTTGGAGAAAATATTTATGTGGTTTTCAGGGCAATTAGAGAGAATGTGTGTGTGTGTGTGTGTGTGTGTGTGTGTGTGTGTGTGTGTGTGTGTGTGTGTGTGTGTGTGTGTGTGTGTGTGTGTGTGTGTGTTTGCAAAGCCTCCATGTATAAACTCTCGGAGTTAAGTGCAGAGATGCAGCAGGGTTTTATCTGTCTGATCGCGAGTCTAAACGCCACACTGACACCATAATTACATGATTTATATCATTGTGCGATTCTAAGACAGGCACGGCACCTCTCTTCTGCTGATTCATGAGGAACGCACTCAAGTGGTTTTTGAGGGCACATCAAAGGAATTACCTTGATTCATACGCTTCATGTTTGTTTAAATAAATGCATGGTGATCAATCTTAAGGCCTTGCCTAAAGTTTGTTTGGCTCCAGACAGACTGAGGGACGGAGTCAGATCTCATCTCACAACAGAACTCAGTCCACTGGGTCTTCGGCTAAGAAAAGACCCAGAAACAGCTCGCTTCACCTGAGTGTATGTGCAACTACTTTGTTTTCCGTTCTAAGAGCATACGACCTCAAACAGATCGCCAAACTCTGCCAGTTCCTCCAGGGGCCGGCAAAATAGGTGTGCGAACTAAAAATAAATGTGTTACCGTGCAGCGGCAGTCGGTTTAGTCACTGAGGAGGGTTTTTTTTATCCTCCAGCTGTACTCAGGCGGGTTTTGCCTCATGGTTTGGAGGCATACATTAATTATCACGCTCACAGGAACTGCCCTGCCTCACTGCTGACTTACTGCCCTTCACTGCCTCCACTCTGAGGGGGTTTTAAAGCTGTCATTTAATACAGTTCGGGCGGTTAGGCCTGGAGACGGGGCTGATGCTGCGTATGCAAATTGAAAGATACCTTCTGAGTGTCGAAATGAAAAGGAGGCGATTCATTAATCACTGAGGTGTGTGAAATCACAGTGTGTGAAAATGATTTTTAGTATGAAGGAATTCTGGGATCGCGCCGGTCCCATGGTGGTGTGTGACTGCATGTGTGTGTGTGTGTGTGTGTTTGCTGGGGGCTGCTCGCTTCGATGACAGTATCTCTTAGTATCTGGACACAGCGCCACCATTGCCACCGATAATATTTGTTTATCTCAGGAGTTCTTGAGATGCTGCTTGGCTCTCCTGCGAGTGTTGACGCAGCAGTCATACACACTCACGGTTGTCCTCCATCTAACCCGTCTCACTCGCTTACAGGAGCTGACCCGCTCTTATACACTGCTCATGTTCACTTTGTGTCACTGAATTGCAACACTGTTGTTTTTACTTATAGCTGAATTGAACTCATTTCATAATTGATGAACTTTACACAATTATTGAACTGAACTGAATGAACACTGAACACTGACAAGCAGAATTTGAATTGGTCTCAGATTTGATGCATAATTGATCGTTATTTTCCTGTTTATTTCTGTGAAGCTGCTTTGTAACAGTCTATAAAGTGCTATATTACTAAAGGTGACTTGACTTGGTCCTATATAGAACCTTATTCATTAATTTTTCACCCCTCTATCGTCCAGCTCAGTTCAGTTCAGTTCTCATATAATGGTGTCAATGCAGGCAGATCAATAACATTTTTGATTATTAAGTGTCCCCAACTAAGCAAGCCGAAAGCCAAAGTTGACAATGGCAACAGTGTCAAGGAACCCAAACTCCATCAGGTGACAGAATGGAGAAAAAACCATGGGAGAAACCAGGCTCAGTCGGGGGGCCAGTTCTCCTCTGGCCAACGAGCGAACAGTGTATGATTATGATAATGGCATCATTGGACACACTGGTCTGGATGCGGCCCGGATCCGGCTGACTACATCATGTGTTGTGCTTGTGTCTAGGTGCAGGTCCACCATCTGATCTGGATACGGCCCAGATATGGCTGAATACATCATGCGCTGTGGTCGTGTCTAGGCGCAGGTCCTTCATCTGATCTGGATATGGCCCGGATCTGGCTGACTACATCATGTGTTGTGGTCGTGCCATAGTCATAAAAAAAAAAACAACCTTGGGATAGCTTTAATGTTTTTTTTGCCTGGGCATGCTTATGCACAAACCCATGTAATAATTGCAAACTCTAACAATATATGTGTCACAGTTGTGTTCTGTTTAGTTTGTTTTCATTGGACTTGTCTGCCTGTCTTCATGTCACGTGTCTTCTTCACTGTTATTATTAGCTCAGTTGTATTACCTGTGTCTAGTTAATCATCATCATCATCATCATCATCCACATCACCTGTGTTCAGTTAATCAGTGTTCATCTGTGTTAGTATTTAAGTTCCTTCAGTTCAGTTGTCTGTTGTATTTAGTGTGTGATTATCCTGCCTGTCTGTACCTGTTGGAAATTCGCTCAATATCTGGACCACGTGTTATGGTTGAGCGGCTCAGCTTTCACTGTGTGTGAGGCTGAATATGACATCGCCGCTCAACCACAGTCACCAGCCTCCGTCACCACCCGTCCAGAGTCTCTCGTCCCGTCAGGACCGCCCGGTCAGAGCCTCGTACCGCTGAGACCACCCTTCCAGAGTCTCGTCATGTCGAGATCACCCTTCCTAAGTCCCCTGTTCCTGTCCTTGTCCAGAGTCCTGAGGAGACTCACCTAATTGACTTTGATACCGAGCCTGAGAATCTTCACGTAATGCCTGATCTTCATGCGAGCCCGCCGAGCCAGAGACTGTTCACGTCGTGCCCGCCGAGCCAGAGACTGTTCACGTCAGTCCTGCCGAGCCTGAGCTTCACGTCAGTCCTACCGAACCCGAATCTTCCGTCCCCACCCACCCAGCCTCCCTCTCCCACCTCCTTCCATCTACCACCTCTCAACCCTTCTTCCACCACTGCCTGTCAGCCCTTCAGCTCCTCCTACCACCTTCAGGGAGGTGGAGTCGCCGTGGGTCTGCCGGCCTACAGTTCCTGCCTGGTCGATGGATCACTGGTCTCCACCTCCAGCCTCCGCAACCCGAACTCCACCTCAGCCCAACAGTCCATTAACGTCCCCTTGGCTCCTACCTCCCTCAGCTCCACAGTGGCCCATCTGGTCACCAGTTCCACCAGGCTCCCTCGTCCCCCCGGATCCACCTTGGTCACTCGTCGACCTTCCCTCACCTCTGGACTGCACTCCTCTGGCTACGCCTTGCCCCTTCATCCCCACGGCTCTATCGGACTCCTCACTCCCTTCAGTTCCTCCTTGGTCCTCACTCCCTCTGTCTCCACCGTGCCCATCTGTGTCCCCGCCTGCACCTCAGTCGCCAGAGCCGGCGGCCCCGCCATGTCCCGCCGGATCCTCTGCGTCGCCTGGACGCGTCAGCTCTCTGGCTCCACCCTGGTCTCCACTCCCACCTGCTTTGCCCCCGTCAGTCGGCCCCCTGGAGTCGTCAGCCCTGCTTCCTCCATGGCTCCTCCCTCCATTGGCTCCGCCCTGGCTGCCTGCACAGCCTGCTCCGCCCCGGCCACCTGCACCGTCTGCTCCACCCTGGTCCCTCCTGCCTTCAGTCTGCCCTCACCCACTCTTCGTCCTCCTCCTGAGTAATGTCACAGTTGTGTTCTGTTTAGTTTGTTTTCATTGGACTTGTCTGCCTGTCTTCATGTCACGTGTCTTCACTGTTTTTATTAGTTCAGTTGTATCACCTGTGTCTAGTTAATCATCATCATCATCATCATCCACATCACCTGTGTTCAGTTAATCAGTGTTCATCTGTGTTAGTATTTAAGTTCCTTCAGATCAGTCAGTCTGTGTCCGTTATCTGTTGTATTTAGTGTGTGATTATCCTGCCTGTCTGTACCTGTTGGAAATTCTATTTAGTAAAAGTTTGTATCAGAGCCTTTTTGCCTTCGCCTTCTTCTGCCTGTACCACACCCTGACAATATGGAGCATAAATTCAATATCTGTCACTTGCTTGGTAGAGAAGAGGAGAACTGAAAAATTACAATTCTAGAGAAAGAAAAAAAGGATATGATTGGTAGGAAAGCAGATACAATTTTGAAAGCTTGAACCAAACTTACAATGTGAAGGTAAAAATTTGCAGAAATATATCAAGTACCTGTTGAGAGTGTGTCTGTTGGAAGGTTGAACTCCAAGAAGAATGAGGTGACTTTGAAAGGTGTTTTTTTTTTTTTTTTTACACAAAGAACCATTTCAGCATTAAAGGACCATATGGTTCTAAATAGAACTATTACTATGTGTAAAGAACCTTTAAAGAGCCATAATTTTTTTTAGAGCAGAAATGGAACGTTCGCTGAGTACATTAACTTTGTCTCTTTACTCAAGGCCAATGGGACTTTGCAAATATTCATAAGCAATTGTTTGCAAACGTCCAGCAGTGTTTCACCCCTCCCTGTGCTGCGAAATCATCCAATCAGAAGGTACTCAGTGTATCATTTCACACTCTACTGCACAGCTCAAATGAGCAGGGGCAGACGAGAAGACTGACTTCAGCCGGCCAAACGAAACTAAAACAAATCCTGCATATCAGACATGCTCCAGTGCATGTATGATTCATCTGGCTGGGTAAACTGTTTTTCTTTTTAGGTGTTTGCAGAATGCCTCCAAGTGCTCGCTGTTATTGTGTGTTGCTCCATGCACCCCGGCTCATGTGCCACTGAGATTGTTTCCAACTGGAAAATTATATCAAACCAAACAACAACACCTGAAACCATATGAAATGAAATTAATCGAGTTACTGATTTGGAAACTCGAGCCATATGTGGAAATGAACTACAGCAGGATTTGCAGGTAGCACTTGAGAGTGTGTGAAGCAGAGAAGCATTTATCTTATTCTAATTACAGATTCAAATGAAACATTATTTAGTAATGGACTTTGTTTCTTTTAATTCGTAGTTTCTTCTCATTTTGTTTTTGTATGAAAACTGTCACAAACAATAACTGTAACAGCAGTAAACAGTGGTCTTTAGTATAAGAAATGACATCCATGTCATTAGTATAAGTATATTATTCATTAGTATAAGAAATGACATGGTAATATTTGTCTGACAAGACCAATGTTTCGAGTAGCATCACTTGAGACGTCACATACCTCAATGCTCCTTTACCACGTTGTTGTTTTGCTCTTTCTTTTTAAAGAGCCATACAAAATCACCCAAACCTAAAAAAGTTATGAATTGCCATGTGCAAGGGATTATCTGTGTCTGTATCTGTTTCTTGTGTTTGAGTTTGTTTCTATGGTTTCTCATTGATTTGATTATCATGTGCAACTGTTGTTAATTTCTTTGATTAGTTTGACTTGTGTATTTAAGGTGTTTCTTTTCTCATCACATTATACACGGTTGTTCTGTTCATGTTTTCAAGTCAAGAATATTTCCAAGTACTTTGTTTTGAGTTCCTTGTTAATAAACATTACATCTGTCATCTGTGATTAGATCTTGCTTTTGTCATTTTTATTTGTAACTGACACCATGAGAGTGTGTTGTCATGACTGACCATACACACTTTAAAAACACTAGTTTACTAAGTAATTCTCCTGGATCCACAAAAATACATGAAATGGGAGATTGCATTGCCCTACATTTGCCAGTGATAATACACTACACTACACACACTATGATAGAGTTGTATGTATTTGGTCTATATTTAGAGACCAAGCTGTAATGAGCAACCGTTTATACAAGCTGTATGTGCACTGAAGGTGCGGCACCTATTGTGATCGTCAGTGTTCCTATTTTTATTATTATTATTGAAAGTCTATGGCAGCCCATAGAACTGCTCGTGGGAAAGATATGAAATTTGGCACAAAGATAGAGGACAGTCTGAACTGTCACCATATCAAATTTGGAGTCTCTATCTCAAACCCTCTAGCGCCACCTACTGTCCAAAGTTCCACTCACATTTATTCTAATAACTTTTGAATTGTAATGGGTAAGAAAAAAAATTGCTCATTGTTGCACTTTGTCTGATGTTCTCAGTCATGCTGGCATGACTTATTGTGCCTTCTTTGTACTTGGCTCCATAATTGCTGCTTGCAGCTATATTTGTTTGCAGTTTTATTTGGTGCTTTAATTGACAATGTTTTCTGTTTGTTATGTTGATCAAAAATGTTTAAACTAAAATTCAATGACATTACAATTATTTTGTAAAATTTTGCCACATTGCACCAAAGATTAGGGCAAATAAAGTACAAAATTTTAACTGATGTCCATATTTTTTTATTAGTGTTACAAATCCCATGCAGTCTCAGCACTTTACACAGTTTAGGGATAAAGTGTGCAAAGTTTAACTGGGGAAGTGATGGAGAAGTGAAGCTGATGGAGGGAGTGTGATGTTCTGGGTAACATTCTACTAGGAAACCCTTGGTCTGGTCATTCACGTGTACGACAATTTGACACATGCCACCTAACTAAACATTGTTGCAGACCAGGCACATCCCTTCATGACACTGTTGTTCATTGGTGGAACTGTCTCTTTTAGGATAATGCACACTGCCACACAGCACACATTGTTCAGGAATGGTTTGAGGAACTGGATGAAGAGTTCAAAGTGTTGTCCTGGCATCCAAACTCCCCAGATCTCAATCCAGTTGAGTATCTTTGGGACGTGCTGGACCAACAAGTTCGATCCATGGCGGCTCCACCTCACAACCTACAGGAAGAAATGTCTTGGTGCCAGAAACCACAGGACACCTTCAGGAGTCTTGTAGAATCCTGTTTTGGCAGAACGCAGTGGACCAAAAGCATATTATGCAGGTGTTCATAATATTTTGGCTCATCTGTGTGTACACATATATATGGGCAATGGTGTGTACTGTGTTACACAGCCTCTCTGCTGCTATGCTTGAGCATAGAAGACTGACGGCAGGTTAATGAGTATTGTAAGTAATATGGTCTGATGTCAAGGCATCAAAAAACAACACACACCATCCCCTCCTCTCCATTCCCTGACCACACCTCCTGCTCTTAGGATGATGGAGAGAAAGTAGCAGAAACAGAGAGAGTGAAGGAGCAGTGGGAGTTGATGTGTGTGAAAACGGCTCTCTCAGCTCTTTCTGTGTGAAGATGCACGACCATCTGCGGGAATGCGTGCGCACGTCTGGACGTCATTTGTCCAGTGTGGAGTGATATTAGGTGAGTGTGTGTGTGAGAATGCCAGCAGTAGTTCTGTCAGATGATGTATGTGTTTCTTCAGTGCTGTGATTAGTGCTGTGGTGTGGGGGAGCTAGACTCACCTCATCAGTTCCACTCACTGTCACGCAAACACACACACACACACACACACACACACACACACACACACACACACACACACACACACACACACACACACACACACACACACACACACACACACACACACACACATCTAAATGGGGACATGCCATCAATAAGGGCCCACACTAACCCTGTGAAAATATTCAGGTTTTTTTTTTTTTGGATTTAAAAATATTTATTTTATTTAACAATGCAGTTTTGTCACATTACTAACTAACTTTGGAGATAAATGCTCCTCATAGAACAGCCCAGTAAAACATTTTATGTTTAAAATGATTATTATTTCCCCCCTTTGACCTCACTTTTCTAAGAATCTGAGTGTCTACTGTAATTTTCCTCTGGCATCTTTCCCTGTTGATTCTCCCTCTTTGTATGTGTGTAACAGAGAGAGTGTGTAAGGATCACTGAAGCGACTGGAGGTAAGTGTTGTCCCTGCATTTGTCTTAATTAATCTTTAATGAAACGGCCTCATCTTACCTCCCGCTCTCTCTCTCTCTCTCTCTCTCTCTCTCTCTCTCTCTCTCTCATAAATGAAAGATGGAGCTAAGCAGAGCTGGTCTGAGTGTATTATTAAGGTTGAGCTGCTCATGAATCCAGCAGGTCTCCTGGCCCTCACGTTCACTGCATGATTTTCCTCTTTCCAGACTAACTGCTTTCTCCACTCCCGGGTCTGGTTCAGGTTCCTTCTTATATATGGAAGTTTCTTTTAAAGATGTAGTAGCCTATGTGAGACTTTATTTGGTTACACTTTATTTTTAGGTGGCGTAGTTACATTGTACCTACTCAAATAAGTATTGAGTAATATTAATTAACTACATGTACTTACTATAGAGTTACAGTTACAGTTAGGGTTTGGGTTTGGTTTAGGGTTATTTACTTGTAATTATGCATAATTTACAGTTTTTACCATAGTAAGTACATGTAGAAGTGTGTAACTATGTCACCTTAAATTAAAAATGGTCCGAGTACTGACCCCTGTGGAACACCGGTGGGTAACTGGTTTGTAATTGAAGTAGATCCGTTCTGTAATATCTGGTAGGTTCTGTTCTGGAGGACTTGAACCCTGTGAGATCTCATGTAACCATATGAACAATTCCTCTGGCTGATCCATGTGTTCTCCGCAGGGCTTGTTTTATAATTCAGAAAGTTATTCTTCACTCTTACACTCTCTCTCTCTCTCTCTCTCTCTCCTGTTCAGCGAGGCCTTTCAGGGTCTGTGCCTAGTTCGTCAAAACTCTGTCACACAGCCATTCTTGCATCACATCCGAACAAAAGCACTCTAAGATAAATCAATCGCCTGTTTTTCTTCAGAGCAAAATCTATCACTCAGAATTCTGTAACATACATTTATCACACACATTGCTGACTGTTTCAGAGCAAGCGGTAAGGAGACCGCAGTCTTTGTCTTGGAAACGAACTTCACTGACTTGAGAAGATTGAATTAATTTCATTACTAGAAATAGTCAGAATAAATTTTGGATGCACACGGAGAGATTCAGTGAAGCTGAGAAGTGCGTCACTTTAGCGAAAATTTCTGTTAAAATTTCCTTTGCAAAAAATGTTATATTTTCTATCGTCAATAGTGTAGCGATGTATGGAGCACAGCTCACACAGAAGTGAACTTTCCAAGTGACCAACTTTAACCCGTTTGTGGATTGCTATTGAAATGACTGGATTTCATCCATGGAAATTCATCAAACAACAGTAAATGTGACTGCACCATAGAATTACAGCAGATTGTGAAATGGAAAATCAGGAGTAGAGTTGATTGCAGGATGCTTTGGGAATTAAATTAAATGCACTTGAGACAACAAGTAAAAGTCCAGAATCTATAGTATCATTGAGGAAAATAGACATATCTTCACCATTTATGGCCATCAGGACTATTTTGTCCTTCAAAGACTGAGCAGTCACAACGAGGCATGTGGTAAATAAATGACTCTTGACTTCTGCAGTGGAGAACAGCATGAGAGAAAATCACTTATTTTAAATCACAGCAGAACTGTGCACCTCACTACAGGTGATGGAAATTTAAACTTGAGTTGTTTCATTACACGCAACTTCGGCTGCATTACAAATGATTCAGTGTCAGAAAAACACAACCTTTTCAACTGCTGATAAAACCTACATTCAACAGAATGGCTACAGGTAAAACATCTCTAAAATGATCACAATTAGCTTTAATGCACCTTGGGTTTTGCACTAATGAGTGTAAATGCCGGTCCAAGCTGGTTTAAACTGATTAGTTGGTTTAGTGCTGGTATAGCCAGTGGACCGGCACAACCATATTGGTAATAAACCAAAAATGCTGTCAACCAGAATGGTCTTTCAGAGGAAATGTATTGGACGAGGGAGAGTTAACCACACCAGCATCCGCAACATATGCTGGTCTTTTCAACAGAGGAGTGTGTGGTTTAATCCTTTTCAAGTAACCAGGAGTATAATCATTTGCAAATGATATTTTTTTAAAGTCCAATTTAAATACCCTCATGACAGTTATAGGTAAAGCAGATGTGACAGTTGCCGGCAAAGAATTAAAGTAACTCAGTTTGTGTGTCCCTCTCTACAGAAAACAAGAGAGACAAACACAAGTTCTACAAGAGAAGATGATGTTGTGC
This sequence comes from Leuciscus idus, assembly GCA_021554675.1. Classification (NCBI taxonomy): domain Eukaryota; kingdom Metazoa; phylum Chordata; class Actinopteri; order Cypriniformes; family Leuciscidae; genus Leuciscus; species Leuciscus idus. The sequence continues at coordinate 11,941,104 of CM038626.1, forward strand.
AGAAAATTCATAATAATATATATATATATATATTTTTTTTATCTGGTGCAGTGGTTCATGGAAGCTGGAGGGAAGGTTCATTTCACCCCTGCTAACACACACACACACATACACACCCAATGTGAGGAAATTCTAATTAATGTGTTAATGACAGTTGGACCTGTGGTTAGCTAGGGAGTGTATAATAAATTGTGATAATAAAAATGCATCACTGAACCCTTCTGAGGGTTTATTTAATGTAGTTACAAAAATGCCAGCAGCTGATGTGGACCAGAGAGCTTCCCCGTACACTTCATTTTCAAAATCAGACCTCACACTGGGCGCAAACACACACACACACACACACACACACACACACACAGACAGATTCTCCGCACTCGGTTGCAGGTGTAAGGTGAGTTTGTAGTTTCCATTAATTATGTACATTTCAGGGCTGTTATCTAATTTCCATGAAATATTACTGTAGCATTTTATTCAATATTACAGTAGCACTGTTTTCCAGTAAAAAACATCTGAACTTCCTTGAAATTTTTTTATCTAATTACTACATTTGTTGGTTTACCTCATTGGCAAATGAAGTTCATTGTTTTATGAGGGAGGGGAAAAAAAGATGTTTAACATAATGGTAAATGGTAAATGGACTGCATTTATATAGCGCTTTCACAGACCTATGGCCACCAAAGCGCTTTACATATAGCCTCACATTCCATTCACTCAGTTTATAATAATAAACTTAATTGCAAAGAGATTTTTTCTCAATATTTCATGCATTTTCTTCTCTACTAAAAACCTTGCTTTGTTGTTTTAAGAGAAATCAAGACATAAAATAAAGTTTATTTTTGTTTCTTTCCAATTTAGCAATTCAGTTCACACAGCGGCCATGTTGGTTGCAACCTGGGCAGACCATGTGATGCCATTTTCAGTAAAAGGACCAGCTTTTTAATTGAAAGACTTCCTTTCTACAATGTATTGAGATTTCACGGCTGGATGCTGATAAATTACTGAGCGCAATGAAGGGCACTGGCGGGTTAAAGGTGCCAGAGTTTTGTACTCTTTCAGTTTAATATGAATCATTAGCAACAGTTGAACTAAAGCCGTACAGTACAGAGAGAAATGTCTGGAAACTTCCTCGTCTTTGATGTGGTACAAAGCCTCTTCTGTGGAGAGAAAACCCCTGAAACACACACACAAGGGCTATGTTCGGAATGCAATACCAGCATACAATAAATACCATATGTGAAACAGTATCCAATAATTCTAAAAAACTATTTTTTTCCAGTGGTACACTGGACATGTTATTGCATGTTTAGTGAATTACTAATCCAAGATGGTAAAAAACCTGTTGATGTGAGAAAATAATGATTCAAAATGTAAGAAATAAACTGTAATGGTTGATACTGCTCCTGGTAAATGTTTCACTGCAAATGTAAGGTCAACTCAGGTGTACTGGATTATGGGATACAGTATCCCATATTTTGGCAATGGAATTCCATGCATACAGAAAATTCGCCAGCTTACAATTGAAATATTATATACACTACTACATAAATAGTAAGAATAGAATGGTAGTATGATTTACAGATCTACAGATCACTGTTGGCCCTTGGAGTCCCAGTAGACATACCATAAAGCCAGCAGCAAGATATACAATGTTAGATTAAGCTTTGTAATACCATCACACAAAAAAGTAAGTGCCAATGTAGTGATGGTTCTCTAGAAGATGACTCTGACGTTAGACAAGAGCCAGACACTGGCATGTCTGAGCATGTCAAATACTCCTGAAGCACTTGAAAATGCTTAGTAGACTGAAAACACACTTCTGTTATTAAATGGTACAATCAGTGTAACAAAGAACACCACTCTAATGTAACATAAGTATACTCACATAACTTAAATCATTTATAACTAGATTTTTACATTATCTGGAGGATATTTAAGATGTGCTTGCCTGTTCAAAAGTCACTGCTCTATGGGTGTTCACCAGGTCATTGCTACACATTATCTTATGATGCTCTGATGCAGTTTTTAGCTATTGTTATATGGTTGTTTGAGTGTCCTAGGGTGTGTTTCCCGTACAATAACGTAACTCGCTGCTTAGCTATCATAGTACGATGCATTGTTGAAGAAATCAACTAGTCACGACTGTTTCCCGAAACCATATTGTCGTAAATTTGTCGTTCAACCACTTTGGTTAATGATGTCATGCAGATGGTGGAGTAATAACTTCTTTTAATGAATCTGTTTGATATCAAATGAATGCTATTTTGCTATAAATTACAGACATGACAATACTTCTCATTTTTCTCAGTTATTTTGCTTTATTTCCAGATTCAATCATTCAAGAACATTGTTCTTACGTACTAGAGCACATTCACACATGCACACTCTTCAAAAACAACGCTTTAAATCTCTTGACAAACTAAAAGACGTAAATTACATTTGTATATATTCAAAATAAAAGATATAGATTGTACTGAATGTCAGTTCGCTTATTTTGGTCAAGATAGGGATTTATTAAAGGACAAGTTCGGTATTTTACACTTAAAGCCCTGTTTTCAGATCGTTTCTGATGAAATAGAACGGTTAAGATTGAACTTTGGACAAATGCTGCTGTCCCAAAAATTTTAGGTTTTTGTGTTAGCACCCCCCCCACCTTAACAATGGCTGCATAGGTGCACTGGAATAATCCTTCCTAAAACGCATTAAACTTTCGTTTACAAAGACGTGAAACTCACCGAGTGGTCAGGGGTGTTCACTGATATGCTCACACAAAAATCGCTGCAAAAGATGCTTTTCAACAGGTTTTATCGTAGTTTTTGTCCAACTCCATTGACTTGTATAGGACGTGCTGTGAGACCGCAGCACCTTTACGGTATTACTCCGCCGCTTCTTCTTCTGCTTCTTCTGTGTATTCAATGAAATGCCAGTGGTTTGCTTGCAATTGGCAAAGGTGCATTATCACCACCAACTGGGCTGGAGAGTCTATTATTCAAGCTCTCAACGGAAGAATGTACGGGTGTGAGGCGTTTGGAAAAATAGGTCCACAGTTTTACAACGAATGGTAAAACACCTGTTTGAAAGCATCTTTTGCAGCGATTTTTGTGTGAGCACATCAGTGAACACCCCTGACCACTCGGTGAGTTTCACGTCTTTGTAAACGAACGATTTTTCCAGTGCACCTATGCAACCGTTGTATAGGTGGGGGGTGCTACCACAAAAACCTAAAATTCTCGGGACAGCAGCATTTGTCCAAATTTCAATCTTAACCATTGTATTTCATCAGAAACTATCTGAAAACAGGGCTTTAAGTGTAAAATACCGAACTTGTCCTTTAAGTCCACATGAAAGAAACCAAAAAAGTCCAAACTAGAAACCACAGGGTGAGAGCTGTTGTTGCAACCACACAACTCTGCGATGCTGTTTGTGAATGTTCGTTAGAACTATAGTTTCGGGAAACACGACTCGTTGAACTGTGCTGATAACGATGGAACTTGTGACCATAGTTGGCTAACGATGCTTTCGGGAAACACACCCCTGATTGGTTGTTCACTGGCAAGTCAAAAGATCCCACCCCAAAATCTTATTCACATTGGACATTGGATTTTCCCTGACTAAAAATATCATAAGTGTGACTTGATTGCTATGTAGCCTATTGTATTAGTTAAGTGTATAAGTGGCCAGAGGAACTACGAGGCGGTGTAATATCAGTAAAGTGCGAGCCTCATGTTCACAGTTCTCTGCATCTAACATAGCCAGTTTTGGGCTGGTTTGAGATGTTTTTGCTTGTTGACTGAGATGTTCAGTCACTATCTGGATATGCTCAGTCAAGTCAGGCACCATGTCGCCTGGTTCTCAGAGTAGCGGGTTCAAGCTTGGCCTACAGGCAGACTGAACATGCTCCGTGACACCACTTAACCCTCGAGCTCCATCCAGGTCGTCTTGCCACAACATTGCCCTCTATGTGACACTGGACAGCAGCACTGAGAGCACAAAGCCGGCCTGTAGCCCGCAGCTCTCACACACACAGTTCAATCAACAGTCCTTCATTTCAGCTGAGAAACTGTGAACTCATTAGGGCTTCAGTGACCACCGCCTCACCCTGCTGGGGTCACTATCTGGACCAGACACTGGGGTCAGAGCAAGGATTCACTCTTGGATGGATGGCTTGGGTCATTGTGTGGGCCACAGATGAACAAAACCGACGAGAGAAGCTGAAGACAAGCGGAGATTATGATGGACGGAAATGAGATAAATTGTGTTTGTATAATAAATCACACAGGGATAACATGGCAACATGCAAACTCTCATCCACATCATCACTAAGGAGCTTATATTCTGAAACACTGAATCTGATTGAGCACTTTAAAGGAAGAACTAGTTGCTGGATTTGATTTCTGGCGTAATTGGGCAGTGTTTAGTCAGATTAAGCTATACATACCCAGAGATGGGCACAAAAATATATATATTTTTTTATCTTGAAAATACACAAAATACATGTAAAATTGGCCATTCAATGAAGTATCACTGTTAGGCTGAAATTGATCTATTCTGAATGTAAAGAACATTTTACAACTACTTAGACACTTTTTTTTTTCATTTCACCTAACTTTTCCCTTCCCTTGCCCAGTAGGAAATAATATTACAAAAAATAAAATAAAATAAAATAAAAGTGAACTAGTGAACAAGCTAATGATATCTGCTGGCTGCTGACTAGTTTTGATTTCCTCACTGTTCATCTGTATTGTATTGACTGGCAAGGAGTATCCTAGCTAACCTTAATTCAAATTAAATAACAGTTGACAGCAATTATTATATTTATCTTACTTACAGAAATGTTGGAATCGACTCAATTTCAGGTTCGATTCCGTTCTAATTGCAAACACAGCTGTGTGTATGTGCGTGTGTGTGCGTGTGTGTGCGCGCACGCGTGTGTCAGAGATCACATGTGATTATACAGACTGTTTTGAGCAATGTTGGCCAGCAGTGTCATTATTGACATTGAACTGACAATGAAAAGATGAATTGTGGAAATAAAAAAAATAAAAAATATGATTCATTGTTCATGATGAAGGCGTAATTTCATTCTGTAGGCCTACAGCTAAATTTAGCACAAAAAGTTAAACCAATTTGATTGTATCAATTTTAAAATTAATCAACAAAAAATAGTATTTTGTATTTTAAATGCGTATATCTGAAATACTGCCCATCCCTGTATGTATACCTGTCAGGGTAAACTAGACTCAAAGACAGATATAACCCATCCAAACACAATTCAGGTGAGTAAATGGCACATACACAGTCTTTGAATGAATGCTGGTGGATAACTTGCATTTCTTTTCATTATAGGTTGAGAATGGTGATGATGACAGAAGAGCTGGATGAAGCGCACACTTCTTTACGAGCACGGTGAATATAATCTCATTCCACAGGTTTCAGGCATGAAGATGAAGGAGATCATTGGAGAGACGAAAGAAACACAAGGGAATCAATGCAGGAGATAAACAAGGCTTTCTAGCTGAACCGTAAGTAGAGCAGGTAAGAAGTCTGTTCAAGGGAGATTACCAATAAGTACCAGATATCATATATTAAAGAAAAACTAGACAAAACATTGGAAATTGGTCAAAATCAACAGATAAACAAATAAAAAAATAAAAGTATTTTTAAGAAATGCAAAATTGTATATTGTAGCATCAATTGTTCCGGGTCAATTTTGTCTTGCGTATCACCTGAGGCCTTACTTTACTCTTTTTGTACATTCACTCATTATTTATTAGAAGTTACTGATCAGATAAAACATGGTTTTAGTTGGAACATTTTTATGTTATGACTGCTTTATAAGCTTACCTTTAGCTGGGTCAAAACTGACCCAGGAATGCAAAAGGTGTTGGAATGAAATAGGAAGGTTAAGCAATTATTCTGGTGCAGCTTGATTTTGACATGAGCTGTTTACTTATTTTTTGATTAGCCTTCCCATTCCCGAACGCAGAACACGCACGAAAACAAGAGGCGGGATTTATCGTATGAACCAATCATACCTAATCTTAGCGCGATGGAGGCATTGCCTCCTCTTACGTGACTTTCCCCCATTCATTCTCAATTACCCCCCACTATACCTCGCTTTAGGGGGTCTGTAAAAACTCAATGGACTCAGGGGGAGGCAAGAGAGACGCGGTGTCCCGCTGTAGCTTTACTGTCTCTGTTGGACACCGTTACTTTAGAAAAAACAGTGACTTTCACACTTTTTAATGTAACATTTTGTTATATTTGCGTTGTTTTATTTTTGAAAATATGGATATAATTTTTTTTGAGGAGGCACTGCCTTCCTAGCCTCCTCGGAGGAAACGCCCCTGTTCATCCCTGAAATAAAGCCAATGACTCGTTCACTAAAGCAAGGAAATAAAGATTATACTCGCCCACACACAGTCAGTATAAGAATAGATTTGATTCATAGGCCATAGCCTTCTTTATACTTGTAAGTTCATATAAGCAAAAAAGAATGAGAATGTAGTGTAATTTTACATGAGAAAGAAGGGGAGTTGTATTTTTCCCCTTCTCTATCTAAGTTCCCATGATACTGCAACAATTACTCCCTGCCTGCTTGGCGGTTGTGTTATTTTAGTTGAGAATGTTTGTTATCCTCTCTCACTCTTTTTCTCTCTCTTTCTCTCTCTCTCTCTCTCTGTCTCTCTCTCTCTCTCTGGCGAACAGTATTAATCATAATAGAGAGTGTTATTTATCACCTGCCAGTCCAGAAATGATCGTTTTGGCACCGCTGGGCAGGACAACCAAACGCACCAAATTAAATAAAACATTTAACCACATACACACATGCACAAACAACATGAACACACCCAGTTTCAAACCACATTCACAACTAACAAACAACTACACAGACACTCTCACACATATTCTTTCTGTGTTCATCCCGTCTCTTTTCTCTCATTCCACTGATTAATGGGTTTTAAAGCCATGTTGCGCAGCACAGTTTTATATGAGTAAAATGTGTTTTGATGTTTGGTCATATATTTTCCCCAAGCTGTATGTTTGTAAAGTACACTGAAATTCATGGGAATTATATATGAATATAAGTCAGAAACCAGTGAATTCACAGTGAGCTCGGACGTTTGGTCTCGGACAAGGACAATAAAGTCTTGGACTTAGACTATAACACTGGACATTTCCTTTATAATACGCACAGGCCTGGTTTTACAGACAGGGCTTAGATTAAGCCAGGATTAGACTTAAATTCAATTAAGAAGTTTAAGCTTTTTTATAAAACTATTCCTGGTGTGCATCTTGAGACAAAACAATGGCATTGACAATGTAAGATCTGTCAGTGCAAGTTGCTTTCAGTTAAAATAGCTCAAACGTGCATTCTAGGCTTAAACCTTGTCTGTGAAACCAGGGGAAAGTCCTTAAGCTTTAGACTGGAGAAAAGTCTGTCATTGCACATGTGTCCCTTCCAAACAGAAAAAAAGAGAAGGATGGAGGGAGAGCGAAAGAAAGAGAGGCAGTGGAGTGACCTTAATGTAAAACTCTACTTAATCACACTGCAGCCAGATCAATAGAGAGTCCTGGGTGGCCGTCCATGGGGCCGTTAGCAAACGCAGTCTTGCAAGGAAGGAGAACTTCTTTGATAACCTCTAGAACTGAAAATACACAACATTTATTCTTATAGATGAAACACCTCCAAACACTGACCTCTTACATTCTCTGAAGGCATTCCTTTGGACTGTATTTCAGACGTTTCCCGAAAGCATCGTTAGCCAACTAAGGTCGCATGTCCCTTTGTTATCAGCATAGTTCAATGAGTCTGTGTTTTCCGACAACAAAGTTCAAATGAACATTCGCAAAAAGCATCGCAAACTTGTGTGGTTGGAACGACAGCCCTCGACCTGTGGTTAGAAGCAGAGTTTCTTGTTTGCATGACATGTGCACTCAATAAATCCTTATCTTGAGCAAAATAAGCAAGCTGACATTGAGTACAATTTATATCTTTTATTTAAAATACATACAAATGTCCTTTACATCTTTTAGTTTGTCAAGAGACTCAAAGATTCAAAACATCTACCATTAATTCGATCTCAAACAGATTCAATTAAAGTAGTTATTATTCCACCACCTGCGTGACATTATTAAAGGGTAACTCTCGCCAAAATTGAACCTAGGCTCTTTTTGTTAATCTACGCGAGTCAAACTTTCGTGTAAAAGCATAATTATAATGGAAACGCCACTTTTAAGATTGACCCTATTTTCGTTTTAGCTCAAAGTGCCTTTTGCATGGGGCACTACTATGTATCACCAGGGGCTCTACACATGAACTCCAGCATTGACTACATTGTTTGTGTACACAAAGTTTACTAAAAAGAAAGGTTTTGTACGACTCACTTTATCAGTTAGTGTTTCCGGTGGCTGGAATTTTGTCAGTCAAAGTAGTCGATCTCCGAATGCAACGTAACATGAGGAGAGTAAAGATGGAAAGCTCCTAAAGCTTGTTTCCATATAAATTCACGGATAATTTTTTTATCTATGTTATCATGCTTTTCATTGAAATTACAAGTTCATGACATTTCCTCATATGGAGTCAGTTCATAACGCTGCATTCGGAGATCGACTACTTTTGACTGACAAAATTCCAGCCATCGGAAACACTAACTGATAAAGTGAGTCGTACAAAACCTTTCTTTTTAGTAAACTTTGTGTACACAAACAATGTAGTCAATGCTCGAGTTCATGTGTAGAGCCCCTGGTGATACTTCCAGCACAGTATCGATTTTGATGCATTCATAGAAGTGCCCCATGCACTCCCATTCAAAAGGCATTTTGACCTAAAACGAAAATACGGTCAATCTTAAAAGTGGCGTTTCCATTCTAATTATGCTTTTACACGAAAGTTTGACTTGGGTAGATTAACAAAAAGAGCCTAGGTTCAATTTTGGCGAGAGTTACCCTTTAACCAACGTGTTGAACGACCAATTTGTGACAATACAGTTTCGGGAAACAGTCGTGTCTAGCTAGTTGATTTCTTCAACGACGCATCGTACTCTGGTAGTTAAGCAGCGAGTTACAATGTTGTACAGGAAACGCACCCCAGAATAGCAGTTTTCTGTACTTTTTTATATTTGTGGGCACATAAGGAAATGATTTGTTTTGGTGGCTGAATCCACTGTTTTAGCAGATGGAGGTCAGCTGTTCTTGGACACAGATTGTGAGATTGATTTGTGGGACAGTGTGTCAGGGATTAATGAAGTGCTACAGCTCGGCACACAGATGCTTTCTTGAGATCCTCCTGCTACATCTCTCTCACATCTCTCAGGACTATCCACTCAAAACAGGTCCTGGTTCATCTCTACACACTTCCTTATTCTGAGTTAGAAAGGAAAGATGTTCACATAACCCCATCTACAGAGATGCCTCCTTTTGTGTCTCTGAAATGTAGCTATTATGGTGTCTTGGAAGACAAACCATTTTCCTTAAACTGCCTATTTAAGAGCAGACTGACCACTCGCAATGGAGCTTTATGCAGTGATGATGAGGCTCAATGTACTGTGGGAAGGGCATGCTACTCATATAACACAACACCATTAGGTTTAAGCCAGAATAAAGTCTACAGTAGTTCACTCATTATTCTCTACATTGGTGCAAATTATTCTGAATGAAGGAACGAATGAACGTATGAATGAACAATTGCTTAATCAAAGTATTTCCAAAACATCAGTGATATTATAGCAGAATTGAAACCTGTTGCAAACATTTCTTTGCTCTGGCATTATATCCCAATAGTGTACTCAGTTCAACACTAATCTAATGGCATTTCATTCCTATTTTTCATTTTGGCGAATTGGTGGTTAATTTGTATGAATTTGTATGTTTTCATGCGATCTGCTCACTCCCCAGTGATGGTAATGTTTAGGGGTGGAGTTAGTGGTGAACTTTCATGCTTACCTTTTTTTTTTTTTTTTTTTTAAACCTTACATTTTCATACAAACCACATTGTTCAAATTCATGCAAAATTGCCACCTGGTAAAATAGTTACCTTTTCCTGTGAGATGGGGTTGACCCAGTCTTACGCCATCTTACAGTACAGTACTTCTGAAAGAGATCTCATTTTTGCATGTTAGACACCGAGAAAGAAAGGATGAGAAAGAAAGAGGGAATGAATGAATGAATGAATGATAGAGACAGAGAATGGTTGCAATTGCACCAAACAAAGCCACTCAGTTTGAGGCAGTAGCAAAATAGTGAAAGAAATCCATTGTGTTAGCTCTGTTTCAGCTCTGACAGAAATTAAATTGTGTCCAGAGACTTTTTTATATAGCAGCACAAGGCCTGAGACAATATTGCCAGTGGCTCAGAGTCGGCTGTCTTCGCACAGATCTCTCTGTTTGCAAAAACAGATCACACCGCCTCATTCCTCGCTGACTCCAAAAAAACTGTACAACTCTCATTTATCTTAACATAAAGTTCATAAAGTTCTCCAAATGACTGACATCTGCAAATGCTTATAACTTGATTTCATTTTCCAGCAATGGTTATGATGAGGGATTGTATACATATTAACGTAGGTTCAATCCAGTTGTTTGTTGTTTGAACTTTGAAGGTTTACATTTAATTAGTATTTAATTTATATTATGTTTGCTTTATGGTTTTGTTAGATTAGACTCTCTCTTTCATGGCAGGTTCTTTGTCAATGTGTGTGTCTCTTGCTGGAAAGTTTGAGTAGTGTCTTGTGTTTCATGAGGTCTAAACTCAATGAGATTATAATGTGCTTATATGTGTTCCTCCACACAGGAAATCATATACTGTTTTTTTATGTATTTAAAACATCTTTGATCTAAAACTGCAGGCCTTACTCATTATGAGCACTCTTTTCTTTTTTTGTTGTTGCTATAAACATGATAACAGGGTTGTGCATGTGCATTGCACATGTACAGGTAGGTGTGAGGTCGTGCCTGATTCTCTTTTGTATTGAATGAATAGGAGCAGCAGTGCTGAAAAACTCACACAGCAGTGTAAACACACTAAGACACAGTGATGTAATCAGCACTGACAGCGGAGGCTCACAGATCAGAGACTGAAGCGAGAGAATGAGTGATGATAGTGGGAATGGAGTTTATAGCTTTATATTAAAATAGCACAGAGACATGGCGGAACAGACAGAGAGACCACAGAATAAGACTGATTATACTTAGAGAGATAGAGTGAGTGTGTGGCATGCATGCTGCATCAGAGTGAGACACGTAGGCTGTGTTGTGTTGTGTTGTGTTGTGAGCAGTGTGTTGTGCTGTTCATGTTACACATTTCTCTGTGATCTTGTGATGCGTTTTGTATATTTTTGTCTTGTCTCTCGAGGCCAGGAGAGTAAGCTTTACTTGCACAGCTCTTACTACCCTGCTGAAAAGCCCAGTATTGTTGCTCAAAAGCATAAGGTATGTTTTACATGCTTTGGATGCTGGTGGACTGGCATATGTTATCTTTTGGATGCTGGTATGATCCCAGAAAGACCACAACAAAACTTGCACATGCATTAAATGTAATGTTTCTTAATGTGTGTTCAAGGTTTAAAAAAAAAAAAAAAAAAAAACCAAGACAATTATCCAATTAATTTGAATAGATTATTTTAAAAAAAGAAAAACACTTGTTGCAGGTAAAATGTTCAATGGTACACAGTGAAATCCCCAGTGTTAAAATGAACACTGCTCAGTTTTCATATGGTCCCAATCTAGAGTAAAAGTAACACTGAAGCAATGTTGCAGTTAGTGAAATAAACTACATTCACTCTACAAGTGATGATTGAACATTAGACACCTGCAGTTAATAAGCAGAATCACTGAAGATAAGAGGAACAAGGAGAACAGAACAAAGAGAAGAGACAAGCAGAAACACAACAACTACAACTGACTCTCAGTTGTATTTTATGAGGTGGCTAATTCGTACGAATTAATACGACCTCACTCGTACGAATTTGTAAGATTTTTGCTAAATCGTACATATTTTATGAGATGCCCTATTCGTATGAATTCATATGAATGACCTACCCCTCACCCCACCCCTTAACCTACCCATCACTGGGGTTTAGACAAATCGTACGGATTCGTATGAGTGAGGTTGTGAGATAGCGTTGGGAATTCATGCTGTTTTTTTCAGCAGGATACAATCACCCCCCTAAACTTCCCCCCCATCCAGGTCACAGCACCAATGTAGCCCCTCCGGTTCTATTCAAAACTCCGAGCGGGATTCGATCCGCCGTTTCCAGCATGGGAGGTGGGCAAGCTAACAAGGATGCTAGGATGCCCTGTGCCGTGTTGTTCTGTGATGTGTTGCCCTGTGATGAACTGAAATGTGTGATGTATTATACTATTCTGTGCTGGGACATGTAAGGGATAATGTAGCGCGAGGCGGTTGTTATAGCGAATACAACCCCGGCAGTCTGATCAGGACTCAGACGTGAAGCGGAGGGGTCTTGAATCAGCCTGAAGGGGTTGTATTCGCTATAACAACCGCCTGGCTCTACATTATCCCGCTTATTACATGGCTACCTACCAAATAAATTGAGTTTATTGATTTAAAAACGGTTGTATTTCTTCCGCTAAAGTATTTCTTCCGTTCCGTCTCTACGTTTAGAATCCTCCATCCATAGCAACAATCTGTTTTTCATGGCAACGCTGTTATCAAGAAATAACAAACCGCATTCTACATTAGAATTCATTAAAGGCTCAGGGAAAAAGGTGGGAACCGGCGAGTTCAATGTAAAACTACAAACATAAAATATACAAGCAACAAAACAAAAGTAAAGCGGCAGCCCCTCACGGACGACTGCCACAAATAAACAAAATAAAATACAACATAAATGTCCCAGGCTTGGTCCTCTCTCGTCTTGCACTGTTGTCACTTTTATGCTTCTTGGGTTCCTCCATGGGACTGGAGACCGGTAAAACAAATTTTCACTTGCTCCGTTCCCACGGCTCTCGTCCATGCCCTTCTTTCCTCAGTTGCCCTATTATTGGATATGTTGTGCTGTATTGCCCTGTTGCTTCATGTTTCACAACATGAAAACACATTACATTATATTACATTATATAATGTCAAGTGTTTTCATGTTTTCATGTTGTGTTGTGCTGTGTTGCCCTGTGCTGTGCTGTTATGCAATGTGTTGTCCTGTTATGCTATGTGCTGTGTTGCTCTGTGATGTATTGTGTTATGTTGCCCTGTACTTTTTTGTAAAGGTGGGCTTGATGTTTATTTAGTACTCTGCAGATGTGCATTAAAATAAACAGTGTGTGACATCACCAGTGTGTGTTCCCATGGCTGCGGTGATGTGTTAAATGGGCTGAATTGTGAAATTGTGTGTGTAGGTCCAGGGGTGTCTCCAACCGCACTCTCGAGCTCTTTCTGTACACACCTCATTGCTTTACTGGTTCCCGGTCGACATGATTTGCCTCATATTCCTCTTATGAAATATCTAAAACCACATGCACCCCACACTAAACCTGGAAGCTGTTTAAGATGCTCACTATATTTAAGCTTTAATGGTATTTAGCATAAAAACCATTCACTCGGATAAAACCAGCTACCACCATGCTGGCGACTGGTGTTAGCAAGGTGGAACCATGTTTATTTGACACTCGGGGGACCAAACAGATGGTGAGACACACAAACACACACTCTACTGGACATTGGAGCCCTCACACAGGCAGACATATTGTTCTTCAATGCATACGAGAGGGACAATACTAAACAGAAGCGAATGTGTCAGTCGTGTACACGCGAAACGCCCCTCCCCCCATCTGAAAACAATACAGATTGTTGGAGATGTTGATTAATGGCACAGATATAAAATGTAAATGTTTGCACTATTGTACGTGTCCTCTGCTGTTGTGTGGAAATGCGGGTCAGACACTTTAAAGGTAGCATGGTGCTGAGCAGGAGGGAACAGGATCAGCCAGGGGACAGCAAATGTATTCAGATTATACTGCCGCTCAGGACGCATCCCAAAATCTCCCTGTTTGATTTCAGCTCATTTATCATTATTCTCTTTGGCAAGCACAATGTCATCCTCTCCCAGAAGAATTATAGGATTGCACTGCAGAAGACAAACAATTTACTGGCACTTTGCCTCACTGAACAACACTGTCTGCCTGCCAGCTCCCATCCATTTCACTGTTCGCACCATACGTCACACAACACACACACACACACACACACACACACACACACACACACACACACACACACACCATTTGAACAGGCACCAACATATATGCACACAATACACACTGAAACAAACAAACATCTTGAACCACAGACACAAACATATGCGTACACAGCACAGACCTGACTCAACCCAGCAAAGCATTTGTAACAAACAGCATGTGTAATCACGTGTAGTGGTTCCTGCTAAAGGTCATGCCTTTCACTTTCCTCAGAAGATGAATACTCAGGTTGGTTTTTCACATTGAAATGTTTGTGTGTGATTTTTTTGTGATCCAGTTTAATCAACGCTATCTCATGACCAATTCGTATGATTTGTCTAAACCCCAGTGATGGGTAGGTTTAGGGGCGGGGTGAGGGGAAGGTCATTCGTACAAATTCATTCGAATTGGGCAACTCGTAAAATATGTACGATTTAGCAAAAATCTTATGGATTCGTACGAGAGAGGTACGAGCCATTCATAGGTTGGTTTTACTGAGAAATTTAAACACAATTGTTTTTTGTCGCTATATCAAAGTCAGGGTCACCATGATTTTGCCAAGTAAGACATGTTCTGTGAGGACCACTATTGTCAAATACGATTGACCCTTAGCATATATTTTGGATTGGCGGTATGGTTATGTTCTGGGCAGCCTAGCATGGATAAGAGCAGGGAGGGCAGCAATAACCCCCTTTAGGGTAAACAGAACAGAACCAACATGAATGTATTGCAGATATCATTAATTCAAGATTTTAAGTACAACATAATTTGAGAATTTATTCTGATTCAAAGGGCACTCAGAAGGCCAAATCCTGACTGACGAGAGGTGGAGCTGGGGATGGAGGAGGGTAATTCGCTCCTGAGAAACGCGATAGCTGCTGATAATACTGGAGGAGCTTATATACTGTATGAATACATTGACTACGTTTACAAGCTGTTAAAATTCGGGTTATGGTCGGGTTAAGGTCACTATTTGGGTTTCTGAAACATTCAGAATAACCCGTTTACATGCGTGAGTAGAGAGAGTTACAGGAGTAGAGAGAGTTACATACATGGAATTTGTAATCAATTGGCAATATCCCGATGTAAACGGCGACGCACGGTTAGCGTCTGGACGTACGGACAACGTTAAGACGCAATGTGCGTCATTTCCGATTCTTCTTCCTGTATCCAAAGACAACAACAACAGCAGCAGCACGCGGATAATGAATAGTTCGGGCCAGATAGCAATCGCCTTTGTTTGCGCTTTCCTCCTCGCTCCAAAAGTGTGGTGCTGTGCTGCGTCTCGCCATGTTTACCTCTACTTCTTGTTTACTTCCGGTATACTGCACGCGGGTTTTTGTATGCGCCGTCTCTACTCAAAAGACCAAGATTCCTTGCGAATAGAACATGCGCAGAACACAAATCAATGTTCCTTTTGATGGGGATATGCCGATACGCGTTTACATGACCAAATATTCGGGTTAGAAAAGGGGTACCCCAGGGATAATATCCGGGTTTTTAAAAACCGGGATATGAGCATATATGGGTTTTTGCCGGTGTTTACATGGCCGTGCGCGACCGGGTTATTGCTAATATCCCGGTTTTGAACGGGTTATTGGCTGCATGTAAACGTAGTCAGTGATAGGCGGCGTATTCCTGTAGGTAGACGTGGATCAGCTGACCTGCCAGAACTAACGCAATGCTTAATTTCCTGGATCAACATATTTTGTTGACCCTGGAACAACATTCCAGTCCGAAAATGTAGTCCTAACCCTATCCACACCTAACCCTAAACATAACATCCCCAAAATCAGAGGGAAATGATAGGTGAATGAAAATGCAGAAGCCTTCAACCCTTGTTGTAAGCCTAAACTTGACATAACTGTAAACTTGTTCCTCAAATCTGATTGGTTGATTAGAATGTTGTTCCAGGATCAATAAAGATGTTGTACTTGCTGAAATCATGTTCGCCGTCAGGAAAGTGCCCTGTAATTTCAGTTTGGTAACAGTAGTCATGTAGAAATACAGTTCATCTTTTAGGTATGTGAATATGGAATTTCAAAGAACATAGTAAGTGTGTAAAATGTGCTGCAATATAAGGAAAGAAACATGAACGGTGAGCTTGGCTGATTTTTGTACTGCAAACTCCCTGCTGGTTTCTGCCGCAAATGAGCTATGAGGATCTGCCGTGGGCCGAACGAGTGGAACGGTAGCAGGAACGGGATGGGGGGAGGGAGGGTTTGGTGACAGCCCAAGTCCTGCTCACCCCCCACCCCCAGTGTCCCGTGCTCGCTCTGTCCTCCTCAGACACTGCATTCTCCAGACATTTACATTATTCAAAGATAAATGCATTGTCAATTCGGTGTCTCCACACACTAGATATGTGCGCTGCTCTACTCCCAGCACTGCCAAGGGTCTCTCACCCCTGCTGCCCACAAGACATGCTACAAATGAAATCAAATGGATACTGCTAGAGTGTAGAATAATTTAACCTCACAAAGTGTGCGAGTGTGTGTGTGTGTGTGTGTGTGGTTGCACTATGATTAAAATACAACGTACCAAAGCTCTGTGAATTTATCACTACAATGTCACTTAGAGTTTTTGCCCTAGATTGTGTAAGAAATGGGCAGTGATTTCAGACTTGCGGTTCAATATATCTCCATGTCATTTCTTGTCATGTGTAAGCGAGGTTGTCCCTGTGAGAGAACATGATATTGATTAAGTGCATTACTATGTTCTTGCCACTAACAGATAATAACCTGTTCACCCTCCTTGTGCATACATTATGCATTGAATTTGTATGGTGACGTATGGTCTTTCGCACTACAGTCTGCACAAACACAATGCTCTCTCTCTCTTCCATGAAGATAAACACCCTGTTTTTCAGTATTATGACATATCCTCCTAATGCTCCATTATCATCAAGTTCTCTGTGTGTGTGTGTGTGTGTGTGTGTGTGTGTGTGTGTGTGTGTGTGTGTGTGTGTGTGTGTGTGTGTGTGTGTGTGTGTGTGTGTGTGTGTGTGTGTGTGTGTGTGTGTGTGTGTGTGTGTGACAGAGAGAGAGAGAGAGAATCCACTGAGAATCAGATTTCCTAATGAAGGCAATCTCAGAACACTCCTGAGATCCCCTGCAAACGACATGGGCTTTTTTCAGCCATTTTGTGTGATCATAACATGAACCATAATGGACCCCGTCTGCCCACCACTAATTACATATCCGGCTAACCTACCCAAAGACCAGCAAAAAGAGAAAGCTGGATATATATATATAT
Source organism: Leuciscus idus (assembly GCA_021554675.1). Taxonomy (NCBI): domain Eukaryota; kingdom Metazoa; phylum Chordata; class Actinopteri; order Cypriniformes; family Leuciscidae; genus Leuciscus; species Leuciscus idus. Next base: position 11,958,551 of record CM038626.1, read on the forward strand.
ATATATATATATATATATATATATATATATATATATATATATATATATGCTTTGACATCACGGAAATAGATGGTATTTTTTAAAGTATATTAAAATAGAGAACCATTATTTTAAACTGTAATAATTTTTTTCTGTATTTTTGATCAAATAAATGCAGGTTTGATGCACATAAGGGACTTTTTTGAAAAAAACAAAAACAAATAGTAATGTGTGTACACATTTTTTGACCAGTTGTACTGTACTTTTGTACTATTGCTGCAACATTATCAAAAATGTTAAAATAATAAAGTCACCATTTCGCGTGTTGTTGTCAGCCTTACACTTCACATAATAGGCCTGTAAGCCTGGACTTCATTTAACAAACTATGATAGTTTCATCAACTGGTAAACGGTGTATCAATATAGACTAAATAGAAGTGACTTGAATACTATATACTTACCATTAATGCTACTTTTGGTGCTGGTTTTGTGCAGTGCTTTGTAGTCAATTAACATCCATTAGTTCAACTACGCAGATTCAGATCGCTTCATAAATGTAAATTCGTCTGTCCATGTAATTTTCAAACGATTTATTTATAAATGACCGGAACATTAGCTACCGCTTCATTTCACATTGTCCAATAAAATTTGAACTTCTTGTGCCAGATGACGATTGGTCGGTGTATTATGGTGCCTTCACGTGCTATGGAAAAGATGATATTTTCCACTTGTGAACTGGTATTTACCAGTGTGTTGTGTTCAAGTGCTTTTGTTGTCGTAATGTAGGTAAAAAAAAAATGGACTCACAGATCCAGACCTGTTATTTGGCTAAAACAATTTTAGATAGCTTAAGTCAGTAAATCATGGTGTCGCTGGCGTACACTACAGACAAAATACATTCACGAGAGTAAATTGCCTGACCGCTCATTACTAGGAGGCTCCTATTGACTGCTAGCTAGCATCTGCTCTGGGTAGGTAACAACAAACCAAACTGACACTGAGTGTTAACGCATTATATTACAATTTTTAATGACACAATATTGTATAGGATACAAAAACTATCCGCTAACAGTAGCAAAAAAACGTTTAGTTGTGTGCAATGCTTATTCATGACTCTTGCGTTGCTCTCCGCCATTTTGAAAAGGTCAAAGGTTATCTCATCTCGGCAACTCGTGCATCAAAATATTCTACGAGTTGCCCAGTGGAAAATACCACATGAGGGGGTGTTCATGTGCATTTTCCACGTCGGCTTTTGGTATTTACCATAATTACCATAGCACGTGAAGGCACCATTAGGCTATACATGACAAACAGGCTTCAATGAATTATGTAATATTTTAAAATATGTGATATGTGGATTTTTAATTGATGACACACAACCTTTTATTATTGAAAAAAAAAAAGTTAAAAAATTGTTTGGTTTATTTTTTTCCTGCCGTCGAGCCATATACTCTGAGGGGACCTTTGCAAAAAAAATAATAATGCGGACTTTCGCGTGCGCACGAGAAACTATCGTGAAAGTTTCTCGTGGCACGCTTAAGCCCTATTTTTATTTTTTATTTTCTTAAGGTCCCCTCAGGGCCTCCGTAGTATACTCACTGAAAGAACAATATTTGGCTCCAGAGCATCGTAAAAATAAACGTGAAATTAGGCTACTTTAGTTTTGTACACATTTTTCATGCTAATTATAATCAAGTGCATTTTGTTTTATTGACCACAATATTATCATTGATATTTGTTTGAGAAGGGCACTTTTGATTCATTTTGAAATATGGCAGGGGTTTGGGCACCCAAAGCTTTTAGCAAAAGTTTTTAAAAAGTGAACTTTTACGCATTGTTATTAAAAATGCACAAACATATATATTACATTTTTATATAAAATATATATTTTCAAAATCACCTTTTACTATAAAACTGCAAAAAAATCAAAGCCATAAATCTAAACGAGTTGTGTTTGAGCTTGATATCTCAAAAAATTTGCTTTCAGTAAGATTTTATAGGACCCTCTTGAAAATATAGGACCCTCTTGAAAATGAGATGTTGCATCTCAAGAGGCTATCCTTTAATAAATAAATTCAAATTTTGTTTGGCCGGAGTACCAAAAGTTTTCACTAGATAACATTTGTCTCCCATTCATTTCCAATGCGGTAATTTTTGAGTGTGACTATTTTTTACAGGACCATTTAACCTTTTCCAATCATATTTTACATTTTAAAATAAAAAAAACAATAAAAAAATATTGTTTTTATAATATGTGCAAAATTAATTCTCAAACCTCAACACACACTGAAATATTGTAACTTAAAAAAATCTAAATTAACTGGTTTTATTCAAGCCAAAAATAGTATTTATTGTATTTATTCAATCAATGAATCAACCTGACTACATTAATTTATGAATTTGCACAATGTGAATGGTACTAAAATGTACAGTTTTATTTTTTTAGAAAACATGAAGGTTCACCCCCTAAACATAACCATTACTTAGATACACTTAGATACTTAGAAAAGTACAAAATGAGATACAAATCCATGAATTATAGCCACCAATTGACCAAAACAAAAAATAGTTAGAAATTGCCGTGAGATTGAGTTTGTTACATCACAGACCGTCTTTGCTTTCCATCTCAGATACCTGATACTTCTGTTTGCTTGCCCTTTTCAAACATACAAGTAACATAATCTAAAATATCAACACATTTCCAAACCAGACACATGAAGTGGATCCACAACTGTGGATCTAACAATAACAGAACTAATCTCAGGTTTCATTTTCATAAAGAATCTGTGACTGGAGGGCTTATTATGGGTTATTGCAGCTTGTATCTGTCTACTAACATGCAACCTGATCGGCTCTCTTGCTCTGAAACAGATCATAAAAGCATCTAATGTAATGCAGCGCATCAGAGCTGTGCACGGATAGAAGAACAGGTTCGTTCTGTGGTTACCTGTGGAAGTGAGGATGATAGAGATCTTCTCTGTGCTCAGGTTAGCACTCAGAGTGGATCTCACACAGGTGTCTCCCGCTCTTGATAAGATGTTTAATTGCCCATTTTTAAACTTCCTTTTCAAAGAGAAAGACTGTGACGTTTAAAACCCAAACCAATGAACGAAGCTGTCCGCCAGCCATTTTTCATATTTAATAGTGGGAGGCCATTTTACAGAAATAACGTGTCTGGGATTACAAATGAAAAGCAGAGAGATTCATTCTTTATCAAGCAGACAGATTAAATTCCAAACCCTGTTACTGTAATAGGTGCACTTGTAACTCCACATAAATTAGAGCATTAATTCAATCAGACTCTGTTTTAAACAAAATAACACATAGCTCAGAATCCAGCGGTGTAATTTATAGCAAAGCCAGGTTCATTTTCCAGAACAATCCATTTCTCGGCACGTCTGAGGGCTAATATGATGATGTTCTGTGGAATTCGGAGTGTCTGAATCTCTCATCGCAGAGCCAAATAAAAGACAAATGAAGATGTGTTTTATTCCTTCATAATTTCCCACTGAGAATGCCATAAAGGATGACATCCATATGGATTGAGGGTGGGGGTGGTGTTTGTATGCGGAGTGGTATAGTGCTTCTGTAATTTATGGCATCTTTCCTGTATGATCAGTTTGTCTGTCAGGTTGGTGGAGGAGAAAGGAAGGACCAGCCTCAGAAAGAGAGAGAGAAAGACATTGGCTGGGTTAAATATCCTAATGATAAAAATAAATCAAAATTATCAACTGCCGGTCAGTGAAATATACACTATGCTGAAAATCTTGCACATGTGGAAAAACATGGCATATATATACGGATATATACGGATATATATATATATATATATATATATATGGTAACACTTTACAATAAGGTTCATTAGTTAACATTAGTTAATATATTAACTAACATGAACTAACCATTTGTTACTGTATTTGTTCATCTTTGTTAACGTAGTTAATAGAAATCCAGCTGTTCATTGTTTGTTCATGTTAGTTCACAGTGCATTAACTAATGTTAACAAGATTTTAATAAAGTATTAGTAAATGTTGAAATTATCATTAACAAAGATTAATAAATGCTGTATAAGTGTAGTTCATTATTAGTTCATGCTAACTAATGTAGTTAACTAATGTTAACTATGAACCTTATTGTGAAGTGTTACATATATGGTCTCTATATATGGTATATATGGTAACACTTTACAATAAGGTTCATTATTGTAGAAAGATTGACAAAGAATGTCTCCCATATATATATATATATATAATTTTTCTTTGGTGTTGCAATTTAAAAACAATTGTCATAACACTGTTATGAACACTATATAATGAATACTTATTATATATGGCTGTGTTTGTGTGTGCAAACTCATAGCTAGTAACTATTAGTCTTCATTATTTTCAGACAACTCTAGCATGATGCTGCGCCCCAAATGGAGGCCATAATGTAATGTGATGATGTATGGAGACCTGCTCACATTAGGCTTTTCACTCATTTTCATGGTCTTTTTTTCTCACGTTAAAAAGAGTCATTGGTGAAAGGGCATTGCTTTACAACTAAACATCACAAAATTGCTGTTTCAGCAATTTTACAGCAAATCCAGCAGACGTGTCTGACCTTTTGTGACGACTTTGAGGATGAGCACGCCAAAAATACTCTTTCCTGGTAGAACCAACTATACACCAGTCAAGCTTTGCTATTTAATCATTAATACGGACTGTACTGTTCCTGAGTTAGTAACACTAGACTCCTGTTATATCCAACTCAGGGCACATGGGGATAAAGAAGGACTTGGCAATGACAGTTCCTGAGTTATTTCTATAGAATGTTTTACTTCACACCAAACTACAATTTTATCTTCTCATCTTTTTTTTTCTTTTCTTTTTGAAAGAAGATCAGGTTTGCCATTTTTTAACACACCATTAATTCTGTCAAAATCTTTTAAACTATTCATCTGATATCTGGAATGCAAAAGTGTCGCAGTCCTGAATACAGAATTCATGTCTGAACTGACACACAGAGATGTTCATATTCTGCACTTCATGTGTTCAAATTGTTCTTTACAAGAACAGTTGGGTTGGAAAACCATTTTTATCATTAGTTTATGACTTCAACATAAAGAATAATAATAATAAGCACACAGTGATTCACTTTTTATAAAAGTTGAATAATTTGAGTCGGCAATAACAACAAACTCCTGAGTTTAAAATGATCTAATCACATGTCAAATACATACCAGTGTGGGAATTATAACTCTTTGGTTACAATAATTTGCTCATCTAACAGCAGATAGCTAAGAAGTAGACTGTGATTGAGTGAAATAGCCTGCTTTATAAGCTCTCTGCTCACTGTAAACATACATTTATTCAAAATCAAAGCTCCATCAAAATATATGTTTTAAAAAAATGCAGTTTTATTTTCACATTTCTTAATATTTCATAAATAAGGAAAATTCAAATTGATTAAAGCAATGTAAAAACCTGTCATAACTTATTGATCTTATTTTTTACAGTGTGCAAATCAATAAGGGCATTCAGACAGTAAAATCCACACCATGAGATTCGGATGAACTGGTGGTTTGATTTAGTTAGGCACTTTTATCGTGACAGCGAGAGCAGTGTGATAGAGCAGGCCTTCCTTCTCTCTCTTCTTCTGCTTCATGGACCTGTTCTGGAACCAGATGAGTCTCTCTCAGCTGCACAGAGAGAGATATCGCAGTTCTTCTTGTGGAACTGAGACTCCTTCTCCAGTTCAGTGAGTTGTGTGGTGAAATTAGTGCGGACAGCAGTGTTGGTCGACCAGTTTGCAAGTCTGTAAAAAGACAATGTAATACGGACATAATTTATAATATAGGTTGGCTATATGCTACATTTTAAAACGGAAAACCTCATCCCAACATCCCATATTTTTTTCCAAGTCTCCTGCTTGCACCCATCTCCAAGACCGCGACTGAGAGAAACTTTGGGAACCGCCACACTGCGCGTTATATAGGCTAGGCTAACATGCATACGTTGTTGTATCGCTTTGCCTTAACTAACATATTTCTCCAGAGTTATTGTCGCAATGCTCGTTGAAAAGGGGTTTCCGTGCAGCATATAGCCTAAACTACATCTTAAACCTAGTTCGGTGAGCCAACTCACTAGCATTTCTATCATAACGCACTTGAAAAGCACCTTGTCCGAGGTTAATCGGGTGTTGACATGATGATCCAGAATGCTTCTCGTCAATCTACCTCGGGTGCCTCCGGGGTAAGACGGGCCGCAGTCTTCCTCTGATCCTGGCAGTGCTTGGCCGTGAAAGTCATAAAGTTCCCACCTGGGTAACAGTTGAAGAACGAGGTCATTATGTCTCTTAAAGCGCCACTTTAAACGGTGAATGATTGCTCGCGTCGCTTGTCTTCATTACTTACTGTACTTTCTGGCTCAACATGTAAATATTGCCTACAACAACGAGGGGAGGGGCTTCCCCTTCCTCTGACCAATCGAGAGCGACCCATGTGTCGAGCATAGTGCTCAGTGTATATCGTTGGACTATTATGGATTTATATACCCCTTTATTCCCACCCCCAACATCTTTGCAAGAAATGATTTGCTTTGCTGGCAAACTGAAATTATTTTGCAGGATTGTCAGGGGCCTCAGAATCAAAGTCACAGGCCATATTATTAAGTTAAAATGCATGAATTAATATACCACGCTGAAGTGTATTATAATCTAAATTAATCTAATGTTTGCTATTTTTGTCGTGCATTTCAATATTGTGTGCTTTTGTACGACAATCATAAAAAGTCAAAATAATAAATAAAATAAATGCTTCCCTCATCATTATATCGCGTGATGAATTGAGTGCTTGGTTCTGCGGTTTTTGTCTCTTTTGAGCTGAAGATAGACGCAGCGCATCTGGCTTCTCCCCTCGGAAGACTCGGAACTGCTGTCGAGGAAAATTGTGCACAATCAGTGATTGATGAGCTCAAGCTACCGAATACCCATGACAACTGCAGCACTCAAACTGCGACTTGCACTCTTTTTCTGAAACGTGTTATCGAGCGCCTATTTTAAACCGATACAGAGTGAAATAAAGCGTAATTGGACACATTTGTTTAGAAATAGAGGTGGGATCAGTTCATTGGTGGCTTCTTTCAAAGCCCATAACTAATACAATGAGCCACCGCGCGGTTCAGCTTTCTCAGAACTTGCATGTGAAATTCTAGAGGAAATTAAGGCAAAGCGTGGTTTTCTGAATCCACAAGACAAGCACGGGATTAAATCCCAAATTTAACATATAAAACCGCAAATGATGGCTGGTGGTTTAGACCTCGATAGACAATGAACTCCACTGACTGCTAGTCAAATTGAATAGGCCTGTTTGTGGGTGTGTTTGTCATTGAGATATATGACAAAGCATTAGCTAAAATAAGAAGCATCTGGAGCTCTTTGATCTGACTTCCAGTTGATGGTCCAAATGAGCTGAAAATGATCTTGTCCAAATTTCTCTGTAAACAGCATAATATATGGCAAAACTATTTATTGGCAATCTATTTATTTCATTTATATTTCTCAAGTTGTACATGTTATCCATAAATGCAGAAGAGGAAATGTAAGGACTCACTTTTTTTATTATAACTTTATTTTTTAATTTTTTTATTTGTAGCCTTCCTATTTATTCCATGCACCTATTTATTAAAATTCTGCCTATTCACTATTAAAAATAAAGGTTCTTTATTGGCATCAATGGAACCATGAAGAACCTTTAACATCCATGGAATCTTTCCATTGCAAAGTTCTTTATAGTGGAAAACGATTTTTTTTATAGATTGTTAAAATCTTCTTCAAATTAAGAAGAAATTACTCTAAGGACTGATCACTGAAAGGTTCTTTGTGGAACCAAAAATGGTTATTCTATGGATTCACTGAGAAAAAAACCCTTTTGCAACCTTTATGTTAAAGAGTGAAAGTAAATGTACAGTCTAAAAATTTTTTTTTTTTTTTAAAAACTAGCAATGCAATAAAAATGTAAAATCCTCAGATAGCCTACCTGTATAAGTAGGCAAAATAGAAATAGAAATACATATAATATCTTTTTTAAAAATACGGATAAAAATTATGATCATCAAAGAAAAGACTTGCTTGCTGATGTCAGAAGGTATAATTTCACTTTGCGCAACCAACAATTCATTATAAAAGTGGAAGAAATTGCTTCCATTAGGATGAGCAAACCTGCATATAGCCACAGGAAACTAATCTAATGTCACATTGAGACCTTTATTTTTCATTTCAACACATTTTCCTCCTGTGCACCATTGGAAAACTTTGAATCTGTGTTCAGGATACATTTTAGTTCCCATGCAATGTTTTTTTTTTTTTTTTTTTTTTTTTTTTTTTTTTGTCGTGAGGATATTTTATTTAGAATCGATATATATATATATGTCCTTACCCTCAGTGGTTGAGCCCTTTGCAGCTCAATCTTTCTTTCCAGCTTTGAGTTGTCTCTCATCCATACCAATACCATTGACGCCAGAGTGTGTTGTCACAGTCTCTCTCTCTCTCTCTCTCTCTCTCTCTCTCTCTCTCAGGACAAAGTTTGGCCTCTTGCAGTTTGAAATGTGTTTCCACAGTTGAGAAAGCAAAAAGCTTTGTTCATAAGGAGCTGGAATCAGTAGCGAGACTGAAAGCGACGAGTTTTTGATTAATGAGCTTTGAAATGCCTCGCTAGGGGAAGCCGGGAAAGAGCCTGTTCTGTTAGAGACGGCTTGCCAGTGCTTACAAAGGCAGTGCCGCTTTAGGCTATTCATTACCACATTATAAGGTGCATTTTAAAATACCTAGACCTATATGTATTAATGCATGCGCAGTGGTTTAGGTTAATGTTATATCAAACTGTTTATAAGACAAAACACTTGCTCTGTATCAGAAATGCCATTGAGATCCCAATCTATTAAAAAACACGATTAGCAATACTTTAATCTTAAAAAATTGCTACAACAATAGTGCTCAAGAAAAAAAGGCCTATATCTAGATTTGCACATCGCACCAGTTTAGCAAAGGATGGCATCATATTTACATTTGTATTTAATAAGTAACCAGTGGGGAATTTATCTGTGAAATCTCCCAATTTCCCAAATCAGAAAAAAAAGAAGAAAAAAAAAACAGAAAAAAAAAAAACCAGTTAATCTGTTTCAAATTATAATGGTGATGCACTTTTCATAATATTACCAAATTTTAAATAATTGCAATGCTTGGTGAGGTTTGCTATTGTGTTTTGTGGACAGCCGTGACACGGGTGCGCGCACATTCACGCGCATCTGGATGGGGGTGAGAGAGAGAGAGAGAGAGAGAGAGAGAGAGAGAGAGAGAGAGAGAGAGAGGAGAGAGAGAGAGAGAGAGAGAGAGAGAGAGAGAAGGTGCCTCCTTTGTTTACTATCCTTATGTTTCCAAAATGGCGCCTCCGCCTTGTAAGTTGGGCGATATTCAAGTTTGAAATCTTTTCATATCCACACAATAATACGAAGATCTTAATTTCAATTTATCCTAAATCCTAAATATGAAAATGCAGAGAGCTGAATATACTGATGTAGCATTTGTAATTGCATTTGTTTAGCTTAAGCACTTTATTTACAAAATGTTTAACACAATAAAATATAACATTTCCATATCGCTACCATTTCATCATTTTATGCATGGACAGTGCAACTTACAAAATAACATTTATAATGGACGTGAGGGTGTGTCGTTACGTGCTGGTGTTAGTTAACCATGGCAATAATGAAAGATTGCCAAATTCCCAATGTAGCCTATAATAACAATAATTACAATTTCGAGATTCTTGTTAATTCTTCAGTTTCACAATATTTTATTACTGAATGAAGAAAGAAATACACCAGTCCCACATTGTATCACCTTGTTTTGCACCAGTTCAACGGCTTGTGCTCAAAATAAATTCTACAACTGTTATATAAATAATATACATGAGAAGATAAATAATGTGCATTACAAACGACAAATAATAAATATAATACTCAGTCAATAGGCTATAAACGCTGGAGGGAAATAATAAATAACGGTATTTGTAAAGGGGAAAACAGGAAGAACCCGGGAGAAGAACAAAGACGCAATGGTTCTTTTCCTCTACAAATGCCATCTCTATAAAGACGGATGCTTATACTGTCAAATCTACAGAACTTACCTTCAAGTAACACGTTATGGAAATTGCCCTCATTTTGCCAATACGGTTCTTCCAAGAACCAAACAACAAACAACCGCGTGTATCGTCAACAGTCAAGAGAAATGGACCACAGCTATTTTAAAAAATAATTACAATCATAGCAGTAATAGTCATATCAATAATAATAATAATAATAATAATACAGGATAATACGGTATGTTTCTCTCAGAGTGTAGTTTTATAAATTAGTTTAACTAGTGAGGTAATAAAAGAGCGACTTTGCGCTTGGGATCCTTACAGATGCGTGAGTTTGGGCGCATCGGGCAGCCTTCCCTGAGACGCGTGGTGAGAGCTGAGGTCTGTGTATGTGGGGTGCGGGTCACACGGTCCGTGGTGGTGGTTACCCGGAATCTGAGCGGCACAGCTGTAGTCCACACTAGCGGATGAGGGATGGGGAAGATGACCGAGGTTGAACATGGGGCCCGAAGCTGGCATTGAGTCAACGAAGTTTCCCCCGACGTACACAGGGCTACTTTGTAAATTCGCATTGGCAAAGCTGCCGTTGCCCTGCATGCTGTGGTGCTCGTACTCTGTTCCCGGGTACCTTTTCTGTTGCGGTAAGCAGCCGCCCAATGGCGCCGTGTAGGCTGCCAACCCGTACATGTTCTGTTGCGGTTTGGCGAATGACGGCGGAGATGGCGCGTCGTAGCTTAGGCTGTTTGGAAGCTGACCAGAATATCCAATGTGATTCGAGCCACTTAACGGCGGGCTTCTGTCCGGAGAGTGTCCTAAGGGAGAATGCATTATGCCTTTAGATTTCTGATCTTTTTTGTACTTCATCCGCCTGTTTTGAAACCAGATCTTAATTTGGCGCTCGGTGAGATTGAGCAGATTGGCCATCTCCACTCTTCTGGGACGGCACAGGTAGCGATTGAAATGAAACTCCTTCTCCAGTTCAACTAGTTGGGCGCTGGTGTAGGCAGTGCGCACTCGCTTCGAGGCAGGACCAGGTGGACTCTTGTCATCGCAGGGTTCTCCTGAACACAGAGAGCAGAAATGTGCAATGGATTAATTGTGTTACATCACTTAAAGGCCAGAGAAAGACAAACCAAAAGAACTAGGTCATAATGATAATAGCTGTCTGCAAGTGTAGTTCTGGGTAGATTTCGGGTTGGCCACACACATACCTGTGGTTGGGCAGTTGGTGCCTTTCTGCTTTGCGTTTTGGCGGGACTCTTTCATCCATGGGAAAATCTGCTTGGTGATGACTGGGGTGGCAGTGCTGGAACCAGTGGAGCTGGGAGATTTCTTTTTTTGTGTAGAGTTGGTGTTTGGACTGGGTGAGCTGGCTGCTAAAGGAGCGGCCTGCTGTTGCTCGCTGATACTCTCTGGCTGGCTGTTGCCCTGGCTGGCACTTGGTCGCATGCAACTTCCATTGATGTCTCCATTTTTATGTGCTGGTGGCCGGACTGATGTGGTTTGAATGGGGCAGATTGGATTTTGATAGTCATTCTCTATGCTGGGAGATGAGAAGCCTTGGTGTGTAGAACCATATGAATAGGAGTCAGATTTAGGGTACGAATATCCTCCGAAAAGTCCAGCATTGTCATAATATGTGGCTTTCTGCATTGTGAAGGTTCAAACTAAGAGAGCCTGCGAACTCCTGTCCAGTTGCATGGACTTGTCAATCACGTGATTGGAGCTTCCCACAGATTTTCTGTCCTTTGACCTGCTGAGAAAGAAAATGAATCAATTTTAGCAAAAGATTTTGCGATTTTAACTTGAAACAATCGTTGATGTGAGATTCCAAACACTTAAAAACATCCATATTTGCATTTACAGATTTACATTCCCTTTCAAGTCTAAACATCATGTAGGCAAACTAGACCCCACTGCAAATGGAAACAGCCCGTAGCATTTTCACTTTTTAAATACATTTCTCCAAACTCTGCAATTTCTGGCGTCAGATGTCAAGCAATATTCCCTATTCCTCCTGACTTTTTTAGATTTCATAAATGTGATCGTTTTTTCTTAATGCAAAAGGCGGAGAGCCAAAGTTATGAGGGGATGTATTATATGTGGCTTCCTTAGCTGGACTATTAAACTTAAGATTAGTTTCTTATTATCATCTTGTGAAAGTGCCTTTAGTCAAATCTTGTTGCTCTACAGAAAAATGGTCTCCGGCCTCTTTGCAAATCAGGTTGGAAAAAGGCCACATTGTACATAGTTTTGCACCATTATTATAATTTTTTTGTTGTTGTTGAATGTTTTAGAATGTTTAAAATATGAACAAATCACCATTCACCACATCTAAACAGTAATAGATCTCATGTTGTGATCAACCATTTTTCGCAAGGCCTCTCTCTCTCTCTTTCTCTCTCTCTCTTTTTTTTCTTTTTTTTTCTTGACAAGCCAACCCCTTCATCTTTTCACTTTCAGAACTCTAGGCAAGAATGACACAGGACGGTTAAAGTTTAACTTATGCTAAAAGTTCCCCATTGAGTGAAACGAGACGGCAGCAGAAGGAGAATCAGCATTTCTCTTCAAACAATATCCCATTCTTCCCCGACTCGTTGCTCACTACTAGACATTTTGGGGGGTCGTTCAGTAGAATAGAACATAAAACATTCTATATTAAATCTATTCGTATATTTTAAAGAAATATCTACTCGTAACATAACGGGGAGAAATGAGACGTTGTTTGTCCTGGAATTGTACATCTTTAACGTAGTTTGAAACCACTTATAGTTTGATCGGTTCACTTTAATAAAGTTAATCGATTGATTTTTGCTAAGTTTGATATAACTGGTCTGTTCCTCGCTCTTGTTTGTGAACATTATACGAAAATACAATATTTGTAAAGAAAATGCATAAAAATCCGAGATATAGATTATAAGAACGCAAAAAACGAAACATCTAGTCTATTTTATATCGTAACTGATACATGCTAACAATGTATAATGTTTAGTTTATTATATTAGTTTATTGTAAAGCTTTTGGAACACTCTGTAATACCGATTTAAAATTTTTATTTAAATTGCTACTTAATCTGTATCATTATAACATGGTAGCTTCGATGTTTGGCTTGTTTCCCACCGATTGTAAAATCAAGAATGCGAATGTAGCAAATGTTGGTAGCAAAGTTTCTTTCTTACTTTCTTTCTTTCTTTCTTTCTTTCTTTCTTTCTTTCTTTCTTTCTTTCTTTCTTTCTTTCTTTCTTTCTTTCTTTCTTTCTTTCTAAGATAGGTTTTCGACCAAGTGACTGTAGCTCGTGCTCAATACAGTAGTTATTAGACGGCCTGAAGCTCCGCACGATACATATCAATGCACCTGTCATTGTAGAGCCCGACTAAATTTATGAGTGGTCATGCTAGAGCCGTAAATGCCTCACAGAGGGGCGAGAAGAAAAGCACTCCTCAAGAATTGGGACCATCAGAGGGGTAAAACTCTAAGCGTAGGAGGATGGCTGGGGGCAAGAATGTCCCGCTACAAGCAGAGCCCACAGCCCGCCAGTATAAATCCAGCTACTGCACTAATTCACACACTCTTGTCTTCAACCTTCTTTAACTAATGGAACACACTTTTGACCAATTGCGCGGATAGCCGTGGATTTTAGTAAAGGATACTCTAAATTAAGAAGACAGTGCAGTTCGGATGGGAATATTTGTTTTGGTTTTTGCAAGCATGCTTTTTTGTTTTGTTTATTTGATTTTTTTTTTTCTTCTTCTATATCAACGAGATAGCATTGCTATTGCATGTTATACTTTGCTCTAGATGTAAGTGTAAACTTGAAATTGCATGGGACAAACCAAGTAAATAATTGTTAAGTTGCATTGTTAATTTGTTGTCGAAGCTCAGAGCGACACGGGAATTTTAATTTAACTCGTATTATTTTTTCTGGCCTATAAGTTTTTATGGGCTGTGTTGCAAGCTATTAAATATAGAGTCACAAGGCAGTGCACGGCAGGTTATGAGTAATATATACTATTGTTTCATTTCAGTGCAAACTTAAATATATAGACATCTCTTACCGCAGTCTGTGGTTTCCTCTCCCCTCCTTCTCCTCAAGCAATCTTCATAATTTATACGGCGACCTAAAGAATAAAAAATATTTTAATTGTTGTTCTCTCCCCCCCCCCCCCCCCCCCCCCCCCCCTTCCAGCTCCCAGTTTAATAAATAAGGGCTGTTTTATATGCGTTATACTGCTGATTATGTTACGTTTGCAAAATGACATCTATGGTTGAGTCTTTCATTCTGAATGTGAATTCACGGCCATCAGCGATGATACCACACATTTATAACATTTTTACATGATGTCCCATTTATTTAATGAACTAATTTATTTCCCCCCCAGAAGATTAGACTGGTTTTGAGAGAAATCAAAGATGTAGCTGCATGAGAGAGAGAGAAGAAGAAGAAGAAGAAGAAGAAGAAGAAAAAAACCCGACATAAGCGATTTTACACAAAGAGATGCTGGCCAAAATATTTAGCACTCATAAGCCTTTTGGGTGACCTTTGGCTTCCTCTCCAATAACTCACTGATTAATGAACAACGGACGGAAGGGACTCAAGTCACAATGCAATCCACACCACACAACTTTTTCACCGGTGATTTTAAAACCAAGCGCGAGCTTGAAGACGAGATTTTAATCCTCATCCTACCAGACAGACGACCTGTTCTGTTTCACTCTGAAAATCCTTTCGAAAACATGAGACGAGGACAACACCTTTCAACTAGCCTGTGGGATTAATAATACTAGGCTATTACTATTATTCTTATTTGGCGATGGACCGCAACGTTGGCAAATGTAACTAAAACGAGAGAATGCATGCAGCCTGTATTTTAAACTGGTGTGTCACGTTCAAAGTCTTAATAGGATAAATGTAGCGAACAAGTCAGCCGAACAAGGTCTGCCTTTATCAGGCGAGCGTGTTTTCGCCCACGCACTCCCACGGTAAGTTTGGTACTCATAATAGAACAATAGGCGGTAAAGAATAATGGACTCTGGAAGTCGGTCTGTAAATATATACATGTATATATCTGCTACTAATTTGCATGCATCTCTTTGGTAGAAAAGTGTTTTATATGGCAACAATTTTAGGCCATGGTGAATTCTGTAATGGGAGTATCTTAGTGAGGGGGAAAATCCCGAATCATCTCACAAATCAAGTAGAATAGAAAACATATACGTTTGTGATTGAGCCTCAACGTATTGGTAAGATATTGCAAAATGAAGAAGAATGCAAGAATGTTTTGTGAAATGCATATGAAACAAAACCTATTTATAAATAGGCTAATCAAAAGCGCTTGTCTGAAAATCTGTTATTCATTTGTAATCACCATTCCGCAAATAGAGCAATTTAAAAAAAAAAAATCAACTTTACATCTTAATTCATTATTTCATATTAAATGAATTTTTGCTCTTATATTGCAAAGCGAAATATGGTTTCCATTCAAAATGCATGTAATGTTAGAGTGTTTGAATCCAAATATTTTGGTATAAATTACAATCTAAATCAGAGAGACTGAACCCAAAGAATACCCTAACCCACATATGTCATGTCTAAAATCGCATTGACTATAACACAAATTAAAGTGATTAACGATCTCACAATGTATGACACAGATGTTTTATGTACATGGCTAACTCAGCTACCAGAATATGTAAAATGAAATAGCAACTCTAAAACTGTATGACTGAAATGACCTTACATGTAAAACCTCAAAAAAATAGACAAGGTTGCGTGAAGCTGAAAAACTAGTCTTGCAGTTTTACCTCTATGTCTTCAAATCGTACTTGCTTAGTTGGTAGGCGATGACATTAATAAAGATCAGCTGCTTTGAATGGAATAAATCATATTTTTACGCCGGCCTAATGTAAACCCACGCTTAAAGGTTACGTTTTGCCGTGCAATTGCTTACCTGTAATGTCAATTTATTATATAGCCGTGCTTCTTAGTCTCAATATCTCTCAGTACAGCTGCTCGGATATATCCTTCACCCTTTGTCTATAGACAGTACTGTCTTAAAACTGATCTCGCGCTTTTCCAGTCATTTCCATATACCAATGCAGACAGTATTCCCGAAAGAATGGGAGCCACTCACTCAGCTACCAATAAAAAGCCAAGAAGGTCTTCTTATTCCAAAACGAAATATTACTAGCAATCAACTTCCCATTGAAAAAAAAAAAAAAAAAAAAAAAAATGTGAAGGTTTTACAGAGGCAGGCTCACCGAACGAGTCGACATTACTATAT